>VOMN01133011.1:0-15933 GCA_014899125.1 Orchestia grillus | reverse complement strand
TTTTATTAGAGTGAATCTCGTATTTGAGTAGATGTCTTATTACAGAGTATCTCATGTTAGAGTAAACACACTACATAATCCTTGTTACTTATGGACTAGACTATTATGATATTGAAAGAAAACAGTTCAATAGTAGGGTACCGAAATATGAACAAGCAATACTTATCGGCAGAGTCAATTAAAGTCAAGTGCATATTATAAAAATTATTTTTAATTGACTTATAAGCGGAAATCATGGTTTTAAAATAAACTGAATTATAAAAGCTGGCAGAAACAAGTTCACAAAAAATTTGGTACTTGAAATTGAGATAAGAAGTGATATCTACCCTTATCTTCAGTAGAAGAGAAAAATTTATTCATATACATACCCGTGAGAAGCGATCTTCTTAAAAGTACAACACAAAAATAAAAATGAAAAAATTGTGGGGCACAAATACTACCCCGGAAACTCCCTTCATATTTTGAGCTCATTTCTCAATCTCTATTCCGAACAGGCCTCTATCAAGTTTGCCAGCGAAGTTGAGGATGATCCGAAATTACTATTTTTGGAGGTTGTTGTCGAAAAAGATGCAAATAATTCTTCCCCAAGCGTCTTTCAAAGGCCTACTTTTACAAAAGAACGAATGAATATCATAGTGCTGCTGGATTTAGGCGTGATGCGTCTCGGTCAGTGTTTGGTAGATTGCAGTTTTAAACTGCGTCATAAGAGGATAAATTTTATCAATGAATAAGATTTCTTACATAAATATTTAAGCATTAATGACTTCCCACTCCTATTAGTTGAAAATGCTACAAAAATGTTATTGGCTCCAAATTTGCTGGTCACCATTCTTTCGCTACACTCCTAAAATAATCTTCGCCAAGCGCAAACCCATATGTTAGGTTTGACTAGAACAGCGGCTGAATTGAAACTAAAATTAAAATATCAATAATTTCATTCGCTTCCCATGTAGGAATAAAGTTCGTCTTTCGTAACAATTTCACCACTGGCAATCTATTCCTTCCTAAGGATCTCATCCCTGACTGTGTTAGCAGAAACGTTGTGTATTGGCATACGTGTGACCAGGGTGATATTGTGGGGTGACTACGCACATGCGCGCTGCGGAGCACAGGAGATCAGTCCTCGAATTGGAAGACCTCTGTGCGTCTTCCCAAGAGCAATATACGCAATCAGACACGTACAACTTCCCTATATTGTACGAAAAATTCACACTCAACTTTACCAGGAATTTAAGAGCTTTGGAAACCATGCATTTTGGTTAACAAGCACAGACGTTTCTTGAACGGGAGCATTGGTTCGTCCCTACTCGAAATATAGAGTAGCGTCCAAAAAAATATTTCAACACTTCAGTTTGCTCATAATTATTGTTTGTACTGTGTTTTTGAGAATATTGCATTCCAGATGTATTCACACCTGTATGTATGTTAATATATAATTTTTTTCTTGTATATTAAGGATGAGTGTAGATATAATTCGAAAGCTCTATTCTAAGTACATCATATTTATCGAAGCTCAATGTTCCTCCCAGCCTTTATAATTTGGTTTATTTTATAACTAAACCCCTCTCGGAGTACGTGTCAAAGGAATGCTTGTTGAAACTTTGAGCCTCGACGACCGAGAGACCACAAGCACGTCATACATGAAGTCGACTCAGAAACATTCCAGCCATCCATTATTCTCTCACTTGCCGCACCCTCAAAACTGACCCGCTCTTTTTCCCGTTGTTTTAAGTTTGGCGGACTCTATTGAAATCACCGGGCTGAGAGAACGCTAAAATTTGTCTCGAGTTTTGGGGCCATCGACGGTAGGTATGATACAAGACAGCTACGTCTTTTGAGGGCTTTATGAGGAACTCGTTAGTGCCTCATTACGCAGCTTTGTGGGGCTCCAGCAAACATGTTCTGATCGATACGATGTTCACTTAGGGGAGATGCGAGGGCGCCTTGTGCATATAGCGCTGTGCCTTTCTCATTATAAATGACCCTCCGTCGCGCACACAGCGTCGCGCTATTTCTCTACGCTACGTATAAAACTAAAGCCTGTTAAATATGTTAGTCCTGCCTACATGGGCAAGCCACGCCTCTCAGCGCGACACTTTCAAAACTAGCACATTCAAAACTAATTAACTTATCAAGTGATTGTAATATGAACTGCTGTGCACTGCCGAATTCATTAGGCATTCAAAGAAAGAAATGTCCAAGAATTATGCCGTTTTAAAATAAATCGACGTAGAGTTAAGAAGGCAAAACAGTTGACAAAAAATAATCTTTAATATCCATGTATTATTTTATCATTTATTCTGAGAAACAAAATCACAAGCTCTTAAATATTGCAATATCGCTTGGAAAATTCTGGAGGACTAGCATTTTCCCTCATAAAATGGGACCATCTATTGAGAAAATGTTTCGGTAATATTAAATTCCAACGAGTTTCGGAACCCGAGCCAAGCGGAGGCGCTTCAATATTTTGATAAGAGTAGTTCGCGTCAGCGTCTCGAGTCAAGGACGACCTGTAAACTCAAGTGGGAGGAACGGGAGCTGAGATACAATAAAACCATAGAAAACGGCCATCATCGTTGCAAGACCCTTGCTTTTGTATCGTACTTGCGTTACGTCATCGTTTATTGCTACTGTTAATTGTTCAAAGGCGAATTAAAAAAAAATTATTGGTCTCGCCATAAAAGCAAAGTTAAGATTATATTTTATCATTTTGTTGAATTTTAAAGAAATTAAAATGGTTTTAACTCAAGCACAAGGCCCGAGTGAAATTTTTCTACCAAGTGCAACGAATAGGCAGAAAGTCTACGGAAAGTCTATGTAAGTCTCGAGAGCCACACGACAAAACGAGCGCAGCGATCGGGCTTGCGCGTCTACGCGCCGGTGCGCCTAAAATGCCACGACTCACTTTCATAAGTTGGACGCGTCCACGAGGGTGCTCTGTCCGGAAAAAAAGCTCAACGAATTCTAAAAACAAATACAAATTCAGGTTTTATTTTTCCATCCATATGGATATTGAACAACTGTATCATTCAAACTTTAACAAAAATTGCATTTAAAACATTAATCGAGGTCTATCAAATATGAATTCACCTTCGTGGCCTCTGACAAGTGTCAACACAGGCTGTCGACATCTACAAAAGACGAAAATTTTCGAAATCTATCTTTTAGAGATCACCTTTAAAGGCGAAAGGTAGAAATCCTACAGTAAAGGTCTTGGGAAGGGTGGATAAGAATATCACAAAATAATAAAAATATGAGCCTGACTGACTAAACGGGGACGTTCGGCAGAAATTTTGTAGTAATTCAATTCTTTTTTTAGATTGAAAGTCGATATTTGCTCACACGGAGCCGGTTAGAAGCCTGTTTTCAATTCATCCCCATACGTGATAGCAACAGAAATAGACGGCTGGAAACCACCTGAAAATTGTAAGTCAATAACCGGTATCATGATGATCCACGCCTGTCATAAACATAAAGTTTGACTTCCACCAGGATCAAAAACAGAACTCTCAGAATAACAGATGGCTCGCTCACAGTCCTAAGGATACATTTCTAACCATGCAGACTAAATTTCCTCAATATGTGACGGTTTCAGGCTCCAATCGAGTGAGGGTGATGTGATGTCTAGGTATTTTTTAATAGAGGGTCTCGGGCTCAATTCAGCTGACAGCGTGGAGCTGCTAAGCCCTTCAGTTAAGCCCTGGATGACACAGGCTGCCAATAGTAGACCATATGTGGGTATAGCCGGAAATGGTTATCGGATAATATGTATGACTTCCATAGTCCACATGTGAGGGCTCAAAACTCCTCGGATCTGTACCCAAAAGACTACCCTGTATGTGGAGCGGTTGAGAATGGCAGCGACCGCCGTTCCACCAGTAATATAAAAGCCCAGCTGATAAACAAAAGTGAGGCAGCTTATGAGGCCCCTCCTGGGGAAACTGCAAAATCAGTTTGCTCCAAGTTCAGGAGCCTGCTAGAGGACGTGGTCGAAGCTAATGATAGTATGTAAAATTAGTTATATCATTGGAACATCTGGACCAGTTAATTTATTTTTAATGCATTTATGTTTTTACGTTGCCAAGCATTTCGTTTCCCCTAAAAGACTCAGATTTATCCCAAAATTCTTGCACTTATATAAAGTGAACTGTACAAAATAACTATTATACCTATTACCCCTAATTCAAACCTAAATTTATGCTACTTCGCGGTACGCGTAGTCCCCAAGGTTCGCTGACGAAAAAAACGTTCCAACAAACCCCATCGAAAGAAGCTCGAGAGCCCTTCATAAGTAACTCCAAAAGAACTGTTTGAAAGTTCAGTGGAGAGGTAAGCCTCATTGAAGGAGGCTCTCCCCTTGCCTATGGTGTAGCTATCCACTATCAAGATAATGCCGTCTACTCGACAGAAATGCTAAATTAAAAGTCTGATGTATCATAGCTTATATTATTTTGTCAGTTTAGTATCAAGCCATAATGTAACAGTGGCCTGATCTGGTCCTTGAGTTTTAGATTAAAAACCAACTCTTTCTTTTGATGAGTTTGACTTTTATCTCTCACATTGTTCATTAAGCTACGTAAATGAGGAATATTGTTTTCTGTTTCATGTTATACATATATTCTACCTCTCTTGAGTTGCTGTATGGTTCCTACACGTGGGGTTTCTGTGCATTAATTAAACTTTTTTAAGATTAATTATTGATTCAAGTACTTAATAGATTAAATTATTCGTAAGCTAAAAGTTTACTATTTACATGTAATGTGCTATAAAGAGAACGGAAAGAACGGACCATTCAGTACGGGTTGTAGAGAACAGGGAATCTACGTACAAAGTGTGTTCCCATGCAGGATTCCCAGCGTATAGAAACGGAAGGTTAAGAACGAAGAGAGAAAAAGACAAGACAGAGATAATGAAAAGATGTGAAAATTGAAAGAACCAAAGTGGGCACGAAAGATAGAAGTGCCAAAGGACTATCTATAGCAGATGTAACCTAACAGTGTCACACTGAGGCCGCCAATCTCCATCACATACGATAAACAAACCTAACTTAACCCTACTGCCTATCCTATGACCCCTGATGGGTTAGAATCGTAAATTTATAAACATTCTTATTCATAGCTGAGCATATCCTATTAAATTCGCACTATTCAGGCCGAGGACCTTTCTAAGGAAGGGCGAGTTCTTACGAAGGAGTATGAGTCCTAGTCCTTTTGCCCTCGTCCTCTTTGCCAACTCGCTTTTTGTAAGCCACATTTGGCTTTTTTGATGACTACATTTGGCACGTAAATTTTAGCTGACGCTTTTGGTAAAAAATGCATGTATTTAGTTGTATTCAGTGCTAAAGAAATATCATTTAGATATACACTCAAAAGTATCTAAAAGGCGTCCTTACAAAAGTATCTAAAAGGCATCCTTACAAAAGTATTTAAAAATTATGAGCCTTTTAAAAGTATTTAAAAGTGTGGCTCATGCATTGAAAAAATTGCAGACCCGTGTTTCAGACCATCCCTGCTCCAGCACCAGTAACATGAGTCTATTAATTTCCAAGACCACCCATAAACATTGAACTTATTCTTTAAAGGACTTGTCTTAGCGTCGGTCACCACACAGAAGCTATCAGTTGAGAAAGTCTTGCTAATACAAATAGCAATAACACAAAAATAACGTCAAGCTAATTTGTAGCATGCGCTGATATTACTCTCGCGTATCAGCGCAGGAAATATATCGATTATTGTAAGCCACCTGGAGCTGGGCGACGGTTGATTTTTCCTTCAATTCTTCGAGGAAGTTTGATGAAGCGATTATCTAAAAACAATTTAAGCACCTCGGCAGTAGACAATCATCGCTTTATTCTGTCCATTGTCTCCGATATGCAGCAACTTGGACGTTCTCTGAAGTGCCCTTTTCAGCGCCCTCAATTAGCTATCGTGAATTACTTTCATTGTTTGTCAGAAGATAATTCGTTGTTGTTTGGGTGGCGATGTTGCGATGCCGGAATTTCATTACTAGTTGTCACGGCAGATCAATGCGAAACATTTAACCTGCTAGCCACAAAGTGCATTGTCTCGACCCATCGCGCTGTTTGCCGAGAGTCACACAAGTCCATTAACGATAACTCATAAAGATACAGAATTCAGAAAGCCATGAGCTAGCATCACGAACTTATAGGGTTGCACGGCTACTAATAAGCTCTGCTGCACGGCGCTTGGTAAATACCTCCATTCCGAGACAGAACAAAGAAGAATATCAACGGAACAACTTGGCTGTGTGAAATACAGAGTGAGAGCTGGAAACTCGGGACTCGCGGGTCATCTTCAAGTGGATAGAGAGAGGGAAGTTTCGAGGTTTTTGGTGTCTTTCGTCCCACTTGATCAGAAAAAACGAGCGCAGTGACTAGGCTTGAACTGTTATCATCTCTTGAGAGCTAGAGGTCTTCTGATACGATGCTTAACTCGTGCAAGAATTCCCCATTCTGTTCAATTTCAGGAGTGAATCGAGAATTAAAATGAGTCATCGTAATGTAATGACACCCTCAACTTGCCTTCAGTCCAAGGGGCAGGCCTGAGCACACCTGGCGTTGAGCCTCATCCTACAGTGGCGTAATGTTACTATTTCAAATAATAATACCCAGAGTTCAACTCGATTTCTTTTGTCTCCCATGGATACTTATCTATAACATCCACTACACAGATATGTCAGAAAATTAAACTTTGTTTCATGCGCTCTTCAGTCTTAAAAAAGAAATCGAACATAATCTCCAATTATACTTATTAAAGATATTTCAATTATACAGAAATTCAATGAATATATCTTTTCCCCACATATTCTTCTTTTTTTCCGGTTAAATCTATAAACTACGATTTGTTCCTCTCACAAGCACTCTGCTAGCTCAGCGGTCATTTGTGTGGTGTAAGAGTCGAAAGAAACCTAAAGAGACGATGTTAAAGTTTTGATTGCTTGCCAGGAATAATTCTGACTATAAGCGAAAGCAGGTGTGACGATTATATACATACACATGACATAGTGAATGTAGTTAATTTTGATGAAGCCTCGTTTTTCTCTCAATGGTCAAAAATCAATCACTTACTATATTCTTCGAATTAATAATCCACTGCTGCTCATAACATAAACTTACCCAAAAATGATGCGCGTGCGCGAAGCAAGTTTATAAACATTTCTATTTTTTATGCATAGATGTACCAGCTTACATAAGCAATACCGGCAAAAAAAATATTTTTCACCACTCCCATACCCCAAAACACCCGAGCCGTGAACGTGACGCCCTGTTGATACGTTGGCGGGCTTCAGTTCTACCGAACAAAAAATCGTTCTGTGCAAGCTTGGAACTTGATATGTGTATAACACCGTTACGAAAAAGATCCATTTCACCGGCAAAAAACAGTGCATTCTATTTCGACAACTATGCCGCCATTAATGTTCACAAACATTTTTCTATACATTCATTACTTTTGGCATCCGATATTCCTCTAGCTTCCTTTCTATAGAGATTTCGGGGAGGCTCATGAACAAAAAGAAAAGCCTTAGAAAATATTCAACGTACACGAGGAAGGTTGTGATCAGTCTAGTCTCAGCTATTAAATTCATCCATTTCGATACTCCATGGACTCGAAGTGCAAAATTATTTAACACTTGACTACGATTCTCCGCGCAGGTAAAATTACATGCCGACAAATATTTCTACTATGAATTTAAAATTGAAGGATTTTGATTTCTCAAATTTGGCTACCCTATTAATTTTCTTTCTAATCAGAACTAGCTTATTCGATTGATGAACACAAATTTGACAACTCGAAAAATTGTATTATATATGATAGTGCTTTGGTTACATTAGGTTAGGTTAGATGATCGCGTGTACCATATATGGCCCACTTCGGAGTCAACGTGTTAATCATGGATTTGAAGTGAAACAACCAGGTGCAGGCTATTTTGTACGCGCAAAGTTCGACCCTTTGTGCTATTGTACAATCCTGGTACGTACGAGAACATGGAGCTACGGTACTTTAATAACAAAGACACTCGAACTTAAACTTGAATTACGCTGCAAATATTCGTTTTACGCCTATTTAAAATATTGATGTTATAACTATGCCCTGCAGTTATTGAAGTTACTACGCTCTTCTCGTAAAATAAACATGGCATCTTCATTCTACTTGAGTTTCTGGTCGAACTATTTGGTCGTTGAGGACGCTATTTGTTCATCGGACGTATGAATTTTTAAATTTACCAAGCACGAATCCTCACAAATTTCACTGGACGCATGCAAAGCTTTACCTCCAATCAATAAGCTGGGTCCCGCAACAGTTGGGCCAATTAAGAGATTCGCACCCCAAAAAAAGCAATAAAATGAACTTGGAAGTCGCAGCACTCGCCTCAGCTTACAGCTGCACACCCGGCGCGCTGTGCCGCTGCTGGATCCACTTCAGTACGTGCGTCTGGCTTTCTGAATTTTCATATCCCGTAATTCAAAATACGCGTAAAAAGTACGCTGATCCCCGGCTGAAAAGATTTTTAGGCGCGATACTCGGGCAGCACAAAGTTGGAAATATGTCCTTCTTTCGGCTGTGCAACCAGCTCGTGCTGCGCGACTGAAAAAGGCAGCAAAATGAGGAAAAATAGAAGATGTGGATCAGCAAAAGTCTGGCGCATGAGTTCACCTTCTGCAGTGGAGTACACGTGACCGGACTTCGTCAGAAGTTCAAAGTAAGAGCAGCCTGGCAAGTGATTTTTGCGGAGGACTTCCATGAGCTCAGCCGGGGCGAGGCAATTCGCAGGAGCTATAAAAGCAATTGGCCAGGGAAGCCATTATTATGGAGGAAAAAGTGAAGCTACCAGCTCATGATTACCGAGCAGGCACTTCACCGTGTGCGCCAACTCCATAAAGGCTCGCATGGAGAGTTCAGCGAGAATAAAATGAATGGAAGCTCGCATGGAGAGTTTACCGAGAATAAAATGAATAAAAGCTCATATGAAAATTACTCCGAGGATAAAATGAATTAAACCTCACATGAAAAGTACTCCAAGGATAAAATGATTAAAGCTCACATGAAAAGTACTCCGAGGATAAAATAATTAAAGCTCACATGAAAAGTACTCCAAGGATAAAATGAATTAAACCTCACATGAAAAGTACTCCAAGGATAAAATGAATTAAACCTCACATGAAAATTACTCCAAGGATAAAATGATTAAAGCTCACATGAAAAGTACTCCGAGGATAAAATCACCTGCCCAGCAGGGTTGACCCTTAAACAGGTTCTACCGACGCCTTTACAATAATTTTCGCTTAATCAAACAAAAATCTTTTATGAAAATCAAGAAAAGGGGATAAAGATTTTGAAGTTATCTCAGCAAATGAGCAATTCAGTTTCAAATTAGAGCAGACTTACAGCACTTTGACGCTCTTCAGACTGGAGTTGATAGCTGTTATCAAAATATGCGTAACTTATTAAGAATGTGACTGTATATTTAACTTAATACGCGTACAATGAAGTAGGCAACTGCGTTAACTAACCATCTCAAATGATCATGAGGATGACTAACTCCAGAAGCAAATCGACTTCTTGTAAACTTTATTTTTTGCCATACCTAAAAATGCGAATTTATTGATAGGAAAGGGGGCCGAGGCTTTTAGAATCAATAAGTAAGCGTTTGCATTAAAGAACTGATGTTCAGCACTGCGTCATGTTCAACACTACGCGATGTTCAACACTGCGCGATGTGCAGCACTGCGTCATGTTCAACACTGCGCGATGTTCAGCACTGCGCGATGTTCAGCACTGCGTCATGTTCAGCACTGCGTCATGTTCAGCACTGCGCCATGTTCAGCACTGCGTCATGTTCAGCACTGCGTCATGTTCAGCACTGCGTCATGTTCAGCACTGCGTCATGTTCAGCACTGCGTCATGTTCAGCACTGCGTCATGTTCAGCACTGCGTCATGTTCAGCACTGCGTCATGTTCAGCACTGCGTCATGTTCAGCACTGCGTCATGTTCAGCACTGCGTCATGTTCAGCACTGCGTCATGTTCAGCACTGCGTCATGTTCAGCACTGCGTCATGTTCAGCACTGCGTCATGTTCAGCACTGCGTCATGTTCAGCACTGCGTCATGTTCAGCACTGCGTCATGTTCAGCACTGCGTCATGTTCAGCACTGCGTCATGTTCAGCACTGCGTCATGTTCAGCACTGCGTCATGTTCAGCACTGCGTCATGTTCAGCACTGCGTCATGTTCAGCACTGCGCCATGTTCAGCACTGCGTCATGTTCAGCACTGCGTCATGTTCATCATTGAGCTATGTTCAACCGTTACCAAAGTATCGCGCCTCGAGACAAACTCTGGAGCCACAGAAGTATTTGATTCCAGTCCTCACCGCTCGTGATTAGAAAACCTGACGTCAGGCTGTCGCCGTGAAGGAGTCACTCAGGAGGCGCCTGGGCTCGTGGGTAGGGGCATCAAAAAATTATTTTAATATGCATTTTGTACATGTGCATTTGCGTTAGCACAATCAGGGTTCCTCCTGGAATGGAAGTTGTATCATTTTCATAGCTCGAGAGTACACCTAGTGGGCTTGTCAGAAAGTTTTTCGAAATTTTTCAGAAAATAATTTTATTATTATATCTAAAATTAGATTCTCAATTCCAAAACTGGCAAGAGCTTTGTCAACACATGAACTTACCAACATAGCGCACCCATGCAAGTAATTCATTGGTCTGTGTTTCAAAAAATATCAGATCTTGTTTTATTTTCGAAATCAGATCTGGCTTTAACTCGACCTTCTGACACTTTGAACGTACGTTATAAATTAAATGCAGTATTGTTTTTATTTAATTAGTTTAAAGCTTCCTAGCCCCATCAAAAGAGCAAAAAGAAGGGATCATTCCGAATGAACTTTTGGGAACTTGGAATCTATGCACCGGTGTATTCCCACACAGGATTCTCTGCTCATACCAACAGTAAGTTAAAAAATAAGAGGAAGAAAAGGTGAAGAATAATCAGCAAATAACGCTTGAAAATTGAAAGAAGTGGGCACGAAAGACAGAAGTCATGAAGGTCTTGCAAGAGCTGAGGTAGTCTCACAGCTGTAGTGTCCCCCCAGGGACGCCAGTTCCCATGGCATTGGATAGACAAATCAAACTAACCTAGCCCTATGGCCTACCGTCTGCCCCCTGATGGATGAGTCAAATGAAACGAGGTTATATCACTCTTTCGAAAGTTATGGCAGGTGTACGAGCAGTGGTTACAAGCACCAATGTATTTTAGTTAATCGAGAACCAAAAAATAAATTATCAAACATTCTCACTGTCGCATATCCAGTCGTGTGAGATCACAGGCAACCTCACGAAAGATGAGCTGGAAGATGTAAAGTCTACCTTCCAAATACGCAATACCAAAATTGTAAAGATTTTTGAGAGGTAAGGAAGTGTTGAATGCTATCTTAGGAAATTTAAGTATCGGAGACGTGCTGCAGAAAGCGATCAGTATTAACTCGAGTCTCACATGTGCTCAAGTTTTAGCCCAGCATAACAACACGTTAGTGTTTGAAGAACTACTTAGCGTGAAAGAAGCACTTCATTTTGTTTAAGAAGGAAGACGACAAGATTATCAGTGGAAAACAAAATTTTGAATGCTTGCTCCACCCCGTTTTTTTTAATCCCATGTCATTGATAGGAAATCACAAACACACAGAGATACGCAGCGGTTCAAGAGTCAGCGTAACTCCAAAGCTGTTTTTTGGGGTAATTGAATCTGTCATTCGTTCTCTAAAACCGAGAGGAACGTGAGAGCGAAGAATTACCAATGACTTCTGAGAAAACGTTATCAATTCTAACTTTTAGATATTGCGAGTCTCTTGGAAAGTGATGCTTGGATATTTTATTCACGAAGGAAGGAATAGCGGTGGAAGTACAAGATAGCTTTAAACGATTATTATACGTAAAAATGTATACAAACTCCACCGACTGATTCACAAAAATAAGTGGCTTGTTGGCGTAGGAACTCTTATTATGAATTCAAATTCTTCTGCTACCTTTTTGCAAGCATGAGCAATGTACCACGACCTGTGGAGCTGCAGAAAGCCCATCAGAGCAGCCAAAGTACGTAGCACCAGCATTTCGGGATGTTAAACTTTCAACAGCGATTGAAATGAAAATCCACTTCAAAAAATTAAACAGTCACACTCGGTGTCAATAAAGATCCACTGTGAGAAAGAAAGAATGAAAGAAAATATGAACATCAGGATATGCCCTAACAATTACAATCACAAGCTACTCCCATTACCGGAACTGACAACACTCTAAATCTCACAAGACACAGACTGAAGAATCATTGACGAATGCGGACACAGTACAGCTCCTCTCCAGAAGCAGCAGGAATTCCCAAAGCCCGTTATGCAAACTAAGCTCGAGTGAAATACGATCGCTCTCCGTACACCTCGCGGTGCTTAGGCCTGCAGTTTGTAGAATACGAACGTACCCAAAACGTTGGCGTGCGGTGCGCAAATGCAAGTCGTTCACAATATAGTTTTCGCACGTACAGGACCACGGAGTTCGCTCAATTAAATTCACAGCCCTTGCTGCCCTCCCACCAGAATTTTGCAAGCACGGATATCAGTTACACCGAAGGCCTTCAGAAATTTCTCATTTGTCTTGTCTGGACCTCATGCGTAACTCTAACATCTAGAATCTTGACACAAGTTTACATCTAATTCAGTTGAATTAATTTGGCAATTAATGAGAAATGGCATTTTCTCTCAGAACCTTTTCAAACGAAAATTAGAACTGCTGCCGCAGTTCTGGGCCGAAATTCAGCCAGCCCCTCAGGGGCATCGGAGAGGCAGTGGGGTTGGGCGAGTTAGGTTTGTCTATCGTGTGCTATGAGGACTGGCGTCCCCAGGAGGGCTATGTTAGGTTACCTCATCTACATGTATAGATAGGAATTCGGGACTTCTGTCTTTCGTGCCCAGTTTATTTCCCCCAATCTCCGCACCTTCTGCGCTCCCTCTTTTTTTATCTCTTCATCTTCCTTATCCTTAACTTGCTGTTTCTGTGCGTAGGGGACCCTGCGAAGGAGCACACCTAGCGCACAGATTCCCCGTTTTCTACAGTCCTTACCGAATGGTTCATTCTCTGTCGGAGTGACATATTCGAGTCAAGTCACTGCAATCGATACCATTACTTCTACTGATCGTCCACCAGCATATAGAATACTGTACCTTCTAGGTAAACAGACATCGGTATCTGGTATGCATTTCTTGCATTTAGCTTCAGCATCCAACATCTAGCACGATTTTAAATGTAAGCCTGTACGAGTGAACAATCATATTAGTAAAGGTATCCGGGTCAGAGAAATGAAAAATCATTTTGTATAACAGGAGGAGCCCTTTTATGTATCCAATCACATCTGAAACACAAACTTGCTCTCATAGAGACGCAGAACTCAGATTCTTCTCAGTTTACAGCAAACTTCCGAAAAGAAAAATGCGAATATTTCAAAACTCTTCATTCTTCCCCCCTACAGTAATCCAATAGAACGCCAATCCCAAGCCCACTTTTGAGCGCGACTGATGAATGTAAGAAGCAAGCATCGGTGTAAAACGTCTCGCGAACGTATAATACGAAGAGGAAAATATCAGCTAAAACCCTGGTGGAGACAGCATCTTTCCTATTTCGTATCACGAACTCAGTCCAACAGAGCAGGCTCAAGGCCAGTAGCGCATCTCCCTCTCCAGCCCCGGCAAAACTCTAAGTTAATCTTTACCGAGCTCCCTATTAATCTCTAGTGCAAACTGAGGCAATTATAAAGACAGGAGAGTATTACTTCGAACCAGAGGTGCGCATCTGAGGGAGTTACGCTTTTTCTGTCTTTCGGCCTCTTTATCACTCGAATGTCGCATTGGAGAGTGTGTCTCTCAAGAAATCCCGTAATTGACAAAACATAGAGGATTATATTAATATTTGCAATTAATTTTGATCAATTAAACTTGGAGAAATGATGCATATCGAACAAATTTAGATGTTTTTGTTTGGGTGGGACCGTGAATTAATTACGAATAAATAATCAATAATTCAAAAATGACTTTCGTTATTGGTAATTAGCCTAAATATGCTACACACAAAAGTGTACAAATAATGATATTGCAGTATACTCTACAGGTATACGATCTCGGGATATGCCTAAATTTAAGAACATTTAAGTATCCTGATGAGGCAACATCTTTAAATCGACTCTGAATGAATTGAATGTTGAATTTTCTTGCAAAATAAGTTCAGGAAAATACAAAATGGTCTCACTTTTTCATCAGTACCTCTGCAAGCACAATAAAAGAAAATTTCATTTGGAGTAAATTAATGTATTAGACCACCACATGGCTGAAAAGCGTAATCGGAAATCATTTTCTCGATGGTGAGGACCGTCTTGCCCCTACCTGCGTCGTCGATACAATTTCACGGGTGCCATTATTCCGAGAGCTGTCGCGGCTTCCTTTGCTCTAGCTATGCGTGCTCTTGCGACAAAGGAGACTTGAAATTTCAGTGGTTTTCATCTTCAGGTTCATGTAAATTACTCCTAAGAGTCCACTTTTCATGGAAACTTTTTCAATGTTAAATTAGTATTTTTTATAAGAGTATCCGAAGCACATTTCAAACGACGATGCGTTCAGCCCTTCACTTGCCGTACGTGAATTAAAAATTCAAAAATTCATGGAGAGGCTCGCGCTCGCTCCAGTTTCGCTTCGCTCGCGATCATCCGTCTTAATAAATTACCCACATTTTCTCTTGTTTGCATCACAATTTGAAGTGATAAATGAGCTTGCCACGGACTCGATGTTCTCAGGATCCCACAATTTGCGAATCCATCAATAATGTTCTCGTCTGCGAGACCATCGCTCCTGCCTGCAAGCAGCTTTTCTGGTCGTGATTGCGTGCCGAGCTCTGAAACTTGTACTCGTCGCGTTGTGCCAGCGGTGCTGTCATGCTGTTCATCCAAAGCTTCATTCTTTGCAAATTGCCGTCGTGATGACCTTCCACGTGCAGCTGAGATACTCCATTATGTCACAACCATTGCGTTCGAATAGGTAGAATAAGCACCTACTGAAAATTTGGGCTTAGATCTTCCATCACGATTTCCAGAAATTTCGAGTTTCGGGACATCATGAGAGGAAATCATGTCTAACACGAGCAAGCAAAATGGTCGGGTGATCATATATGATGAATTGGATTCATTTCAAAATTACTCTCGTGTCTTTTCTTCCGCTTACATAAGGAGATATTAAGTAAATTGGATATTCAACAGTGGAACCGCTTACAGAATAGTCTCGTCACTTTGCGGAAGACGGAAAATTTTCAAGTAACATTGAACGGTTAACATCTTACATCAGACCTGTGCGGTCCTCATGAACTGGTTTATTAGAAAATAATTAAAAGTACCATCTAATTCAAATATATTGACCTGTATTTTACGGAATGTTATTGGTAAAAGGAAAGATTTTTACCTAAAAACTGGCGTTTCCTCCAGCAAATGACAGACACTGCATGCGGTCGAGCGTTGTATATGTACACACTAGTCGAAAATAATTCTTCAGCACGCGTACAACCACTCCCACAAGCTCAACGACAGAAAATTTCAATAATGAATGGCAATCTCGCTAGATTGAAAATTTATAACGTGGTCACTGGCACTTATTCAAAACGCCTATTGTTGAATAAAAAAAACCGTCAACCAAACGATAGAGATAACCCAAACCTGAATAACAAACTGCCCGTATATGCCAGATTGCGGCGGCATGGACCAGAGTCAATCTCGTGACCACCCGTCATGTATGTATGCCTATTGCTCGAATTTGCGGTATTAAAATAAAATTTTAAGACACGTTAACAAGCAGTCGACTTCGTAGAGGGTTGACGACTGCGAGGCGTT
>VOMN01133008.1:0-16127 GCA_014899125.1 Orchestia grillus | reverse complement strand
ATGGCTTGAGTCGTTGATTTCTGAGACCGGAAGCCAAATTGTTTGTCAAAAATTTAAGAATAATGTTCAAAATATGAATGCAATTTTTTGTGTGCAATTTTTTCAAATATCTTACTAACATCGGAAGAACAGAAATTGGTCGATCATTACTTTTATTATTATTGTTATTTCCATCATGTCTGAGTGAAAGTTATAGTGTAATTTGAGAGAGATGTGCCTCTAGACAGCTATGGCGACTCCGGCGTGCAGATCATTTTGTTTATTACTGTAGAAAATATTATAGTTTAATATTTTGAGTGTTTAAGTATTTCTAAGTGATTGATCGTTGATGAGGATAATGTCGAGGTCAATGGTGTTGTATAAGTTGGAGAGTGTTATTTTATTTGAGTTCCACGACTGTACGTTATGTTGGATAATGGTTATCTTTTCGCAGGTTCGTTTTGATTCCGTTGTTTGTTTGTGTGTTTTAGAAGTTGAGAGGATAGTTTGGTGTCTTGGAAGTGCTGTGAATTGTTCATGTGGTATTACGTTAATATTAAGTCATACAAATTTGATTCTGTTGCTTTGAATGTATCCTAGTAATATTTGTGAGTTGATATCCTGCACCGTGAACTTGAGTTCTTTGTCATTTGGTTTGCTTAGTTCATGAACGTACGCAGTCGATAGAAGGATCGAAAAGTAATGCTGTTGGATTTCTTTGGCTTCTGAATAGTGTCATGGGGATATTGTGTTTGTTATCTATTCGTATAATTGAATGTTCCATTTCATCGATAATTCTTCGTTTGCCTTTTGTTTCCATGCCCATGTCTGTTTCTGTATCTTCAGTGAGTGTATCTGTTGCTAGGTTAAGAATTTTGTCTTCTGCAATTGTTTGAACCGGGTTGGGAGTTTGAGTTTCGGTTTTGTCATAGTAGAAATTGAAGATTGCTGTTGAATCTCTGTCTGGAAATGTGGTGTCAATGTTGAAGTTGTCTTTAAGAGATTTTGAGACGATGTCACCGAATTTTTGGGTTGTATCTAGTGCTGCAATGTGTGCTTCTAAAATGAGTGCGGTGAGTTTGATGTGGATTTGATTTGTGAGTGTCAGAGTATGTTGAGGTGGATTTGTCTGTTGAATGGTGTGTTTAGCTATTTCTGCGTATGTGCTATGGGTTTCGTGTTTTATTTTGTTGTTCCTCGTTTGCCTGCTTATGTTTGATATTTTTTCTGTATGGGCAATTAGATGCGAGTGTTCTGTGAGGATCTTGACAGTTTATGCATTGTTTGAGTGTGTTTGTGCACTCAAACATAAGCAGGCAAGAGTGGTAAGAGTGGTCTTGTGCTCAGCATTCTGAACAATACTGCGTCAATTGGTTGCATTGGCGGGTGGGGTGATCTTCGAATTTATAGCACTCATAACAAATGAGAATGTCTGTGTATTTTTCTTGTTCACATTGATGTCGTGTAATTCTTGTAAGAAATATGTAAAAGCCGTCTCTGAGTATGTGTTCTGCTGTTATGGTATCTGCTGTGACTATCTTTAGTAGATGTGTATAGTTTTAAATCTTGACAATTTCAGTCACAGAGATCCATTCATTTTGATTTTTAACTTCTTCTTTCATATCTTCTGCTGGTCGTGTTCCAATGTCTGAGTCAATCTGTCTTACGAAAACTGTTCGTTTTGCTCGAAGGTCTAGGGGTAGTATTGCTATAGCTGATGTGAGTTTGTCTATTGTTGCTGCCTCGTAGGTTACTGCATAGAAGCCGGTTCGTTTTGTTGAGTCGGATAAGTGGTGCATTCAAGTGTTTAAATGTTTATTTAAAAAAATTTCCTTATCTATTGATTTAGTGTTGTCGATTGTTCTAAGCTGGATGCGATAGGTTGGTGATTTGCGGGTTCGTGGCGTGATCAATGGAGATGTTGAGGGTGTTGGCGGTATTAGTTGCGCGCGTGGTTGAAGTGTAGGTTGTTCAGTAGCAGTCGGTAGCGGTTTAAGAAGAGGTGCCGGTAAAGCAGAACGGTGTTTGGATGAAGAGCGTTGAGGTTGATGCTGAGGAAGGAGGGGGCTTATGACAGCCGGTTCGTGGAACCTACACGTCCAGAGGCCCCTTTCCCCCGGTCAGGGGTGGCATACTGTACTCAACAGATATTCAGACACACTCCAAATGCACAGGAGACACAACACAAACAGGAAATACAATAACGACAAATTCTACACAAGAAACACAATTTACACAATCACACAATTTAAATATTGCTCGCAAGAAATACACTATACCCAAAATTACAATTTATGCCAATAACACAATATACAATATACAGTATGAACACAAGACCTATGCAGAAAACACAATTTATACGACTGAATAATGCACACACAGCCTAAAGGATATATAGATACGAAAAGTCACAGTAATAAGGTAGCAGTAAACGAAGAAAAAGAAAAAAGTGGCAGAATAGGGCTCACCCCACGAACCCGGAGGAGACGTTTCGGGTCTTCTGACACCAACAACAAAGTCCTTGTGAGGCCCGAGTGGTTACCACGAAAAAATTAGGAGCACACAACACTTCGTAATATTTGACACACTTCCGAAGCAAAACTTTCCACTGCGCTGTCACAATTACTCAAATGGAGGGAATCACGAGGAGCCACTGATTCTCAACTGAAAAGCCTTCAGTCGACACTTTTTGGGCTATAATTTAATCCAGTCTTGGCTTTGATTGGTCGAGTGTACTGCGAATATAGCCGATGGAGTAGTGCGTTTGGTGCCCAGGGTGCTTGCTGTGTATTGATCACGAGGCTTTTGAGCAATCCTCGATTTCCTTAATCGCGTGCTGCGAAACATTACAGCCCCATCTTGAAATACTTTTTCGAATACTTTTTCCACTGATGGAAGGACTGCTGCACTAGGTGTATGCAATTACAAGGAGCTTACTTTGAAGGGGATTAAGTACCCCATTTACTCAGGAACAGAAGTTTTTCCCGGCTCGAGGCTGGATACTTTTTGCAAAGACCAAAAATAGAACAGAGTGGCTTGCAAACGGCCGATGTTAACTATTACTCACAAGACGACTCATTTAAACTACTCCAAAGTATACGCACACTAGACTGTAGAAGAATGGATAAGTGTCATGTGGTCAGATGAATCACTATTCTATCTTTATAGCAATAATGTCTGCCGTCGTGTTCATCAACGACCTCATGAAGCCTTCAACGAAGCCTGTGTGCAAGAGGTGGTTCAAGGAGGAAAAGCGTCTGTCTTGTTCTGGGCTCATATCACCTTCACAGAAGTGGGCCTTATAGTTGAGGTTTCCATCAAACTGAACTAGCGTGGCTACATTGAGCAGCTGGATAACTAAGTTTTCCCATTTGTATAATACCTGAATGAAGAAAGCCATGTTGCTTCGTATATCTTTCATGATGTCAACTGCCATGCGCATAGTACTAGAACTCCCATTAGTTGGCACAAAAGTCATTCAGGATATGCCAAGCATTTAGATTGACCAGCCAATTCCACCGACTTGAAGCTCATAAAACATTTGCTGGACCACCTAGAACAACAAGCTAGACATCGAGAAGATCGTCCTCGTACGTATTGTGGCCGCAATATAGTTGGCGCAAGTGGCACATGAGGGGCTTAAAAATTAGTGATAAATCGATCAGGTGTACGCAGGGACCCATCATACGATAAACTGAATCCCGAGAAGAATTTCGACCATTATTCGTGCTCATGGAGGTTCTACACAGCATGTGAATAATTTTTTATCAAGGAAGCTTGGGCTATAAGATGCACAGCTTTTCATTGACTTCCATCGTAATATTCTTAAAAACTAATAATGTTCTTCACTTCAAAAAATTCTTCCCTTCGTTAGTCTTGTATGCGTTAAGGCGAGTACATAAGATTATATACATATGTGTTCACGCTTCAGTATGCAGTTTTATTAGATACCCCTGCAGTCATAGACGTTTTTCGGGTTCAAAGTAGCTATAGTTAAAGATGTTACAACTGTCTATCGAAATTGTTTCAGAAATCAATGTCTGTAATTTTTCAACTCATGCAACCCTTGTGGTGATGAATTTTTAAAATTGGCGTGTATCATGAGTATCCCATTGTACAACTGGCCTTCGCGCCTTGCCCACGTCATTGCCAGAAACTACTTCCATAGTTGTGATGACGTCGGTGGTGGTGACTGGTTCAGCTCCGCCCTGCCTCGGCCTATAAAGGTGAAGGTGATGATGATGGTGGTACCGCTGGACATTCGGCTCCTCCTCCTGAGATTGTGGGCCACGTAACGTTTGACCTCAAATAAATTCTGATCCCTACCAAGATGAAAAAATAGTTGAGGCTTACGGATGCCTGGGTGCCGAGCTCATGGGTGTCTCGACATTTTTGCATTATGTTCGAGGCATCTATGCTGGCAGATTGAATTGTTTTTTAACTTTAAAGTTTCATGTTGGGCTACAAAAGCGTGACTTTCCTTTAAACTAATTGGCCGAATCAACGAATTTAACTACAACGCCGCAGAAGAGAAATCGCGGTCGATCATTCCGATCACCGTGACGTACAAGCTTTCTTTATCAGAAAACGACCGTCAAAGTTGAGGGCAAAACGAAGAGAACTAACTTTGGGTGCCCTGAGTTTGTAGGTCTCAGTTTCACGGAGAGGAACTAGAGAAGGTTAGCATGCAATAGCATTAGAGAAAAATTTACTTATCTGTGACTGTAAAAATTGACTGATTTACTCTCCACATCCCGTTTTTAAGTTCGTACTGAAATAATCGTTTCGTGATGAAATAATTTTAAGTAAAAGATATTGGAATTCACTTAACAATGAAGCGTTGAAATCAATCTATATTTTGAATTCTAATAGACCAATAGCGACAGCACAAAATGGAATCCATAAGAACATCAAATTCCTTCGATGAGTGAAGACAATTTAAATTCAGCTGTTGATGGCCAAAATGTTAGTCCTTGTCTAAATTTTTCGCTCCTGCATCAATCATTTTAGTCTCCTGAGCGCATATATCGCCGCCGAGGTCGACATTGTACCCTTAAGTACCTTTATTAATTCCAAGCCGATTAACCGTTGTGTTTTCAGCGTCTTACACACGCGTGGCGGATGTGAGGTTTTCGCCTCCTTTTCCAAGGGTAGCACTCCGTATTTACGTGAAAATCACTGCCTGAGCCGGGACTCGAGCTTTTCTTTTCAGCAGTGAGGCCATCACGTTAACCAGTCCACCATGGTGAGGTTATTATCCCGACCTAATCTCAGAATCCGCCTCGCAGTTGACTCATTCAATTATATTTTCATAGCCCCGCCCGAAATATGCATATTCCAGAGAACATTTCTTTGAAATTCTAAAGATTTTCGGGAGTAAGACCATTGAATAAACTGAGTAATTTCATTGACATACATCCATTAATTCGCTTGTATGTATGAATTCGTTATGCGATATGCTAAATACAAAATATGGAAGGTGCACTTATGCATGGTTGTTTATCATTTATTCGGGATTTAACAAGAAAGCCTCCGCGTAATGATTGGCACTGAATATGTATTAGAATGGAGAATTTTGTTAGTGACACAAGGAAAGTAGCGTTAGTTCTCTTGGCTCACCTTTTTAGATGTTAAGAATTCTTTACTTTGAAAAAGAATGTTCGGCCTGATCTAAAAAATTAGTCAGGGATACAATTCCCGGCGTCTTCTGCAGAACTGATGATGGAGCTGGTCTCCGAGGTCATTATTTAGGTAGGAACACCACCAATCTCATCAACATTCTTTCTGTTTTAGCATGATTTTTTATTAATGTTTCATCAGAGCAAAGTGATGTCGTGCTTAAATAACTTCAATGCATGGATAAGTGCGTTGGACGGGTAATGGTAGCGTGTGTAGGTTATGGAGTAGAGCGTGTGTAGGTTACGGAGATTTTTTTTCCATTTCGTTGTGGATAACGCGTATTTTTTGTAAACATATGCCGAAAATAATAAATATTTTGCAAGAGGTTTTCGTGCGCTTTCATCTATGTGTTTTATATATTTAGAGTATTAATTGTGTGTTCTTCGTATCATGTTCGAGAGCATCTTTGTTGTATGTTTTTGATTGAGCGTTGAACAAAGAAAAGTTCTTTATCGTTTATTGTCTTGTTTTTATTCAAAATACTCCTATATATAAAAGATATTCATAGTGTAATATAAACCAAATTGAACGCAAAAATTGCAAGATGACTGGGCTTATTGCGGCTCAACAATGATGATTGGTTTGAACGAAGTATAACTGTAACTCAGACTGAAAGCAAAATTATATTTTAGAACTAACAATCGATGAATCAACGTTGAAAAAAAGTTTTATTTCGTACTTGACAGCCCGCTAACATGAGGGAAAGTATAGCGCATCATGCTTGGAATTGAAAAAAATGGAAATTTCGCGTTCTTTAAATAAACATGTTTCCTAAATTACAGAATAATCTTTCGATGAAATTTTGTTGGATATATTATTCTTGAATTTTAATTCTACACGTAACTTATAAATTTCACGGTAGATAAAAACCAAAAATAAGTCGGACATAAAGCTTGAGATTCGTAAATGTGGAGATTGGCTCGCTCAATTACAAGAAGAAAACTGCGATTCAAGTACAAGTTATGAGCCCAAATTTTTTATAGTGTACTGTATTGTAAGGAAAATATCCACACAGAATATGCGAAAAATAGCTACATTCATTGCACGAACATAGCGCAACCTGGAAACATAGATAAAAATATTTAATAAATAGAGAAAAATGAGTTACATTCGTACAACAAATTTTCACAGATTTGCACTAACAAACTACGTGATTGCGCCACTTTGCTTTCTATATTAAAGGCATAGTTGCGGCTCCTTCTTTTATCCCACCATCATTTATATTTTCCTATTTCGCAGTCTCTTCTACAATAGCAAATTGTTTTGGAATCTTTGCACCTGTCGTTCTATGGTTAAATTTCTCTATAATATCTACTTAACTGCTAATGCTAGATTTCTTCTTATTTTCTCATGAATGTACAGAAACAAGCAGAAAATGTTTTTGTCAATGCATCCTCACTGACAGTCAGTCATGTGCAGAAGTCTATTCGGATTGAATGAACAACTCAAGTCTCCTCACTTGGAAGTCTCCTCAACAACTCAAGTCTCCTAACCCGCCTCAGCGCTATCGCTCGTGTTACATCAAGTCCATCTAGTCCACTAGCTGGCCCCCTTCCCCCCTACCCCCTATCACTCGTGTCACCAGGACTCATCTTGGCTGTGCAGTATTCCGTTGTCCAAGAGCATTGAGATTTATTTTTGTTTCCAACGTCATATTTAAATTAATCGTCGTTGCTAAGTACGAGTGGGAAATTTGGTGTGTAATTTAATTATGTTTATGCTAGTTCAAGAGCAGATGAAAAATTTTTATTGGCAATTTTTAGTTTTAAAATAGTCTTTAATTTGACTTTCGGGCTTTTTTCAGATCAATTGTTTTTAATTAGGATTGCAAAAAACGATTCAATTCATCGAAGTTCGAATTTTAAATCAATGAAATTTTTTCTTGTAAATCTTTTATCTTTCGTTGTTAGAACATTAATGGTTTTGTTTATTCGGTGATAGCTGATTTACACTCTGGGCGTAAACTATTTATGGCATTGAGTCGCCTGTTGGTAATCTCGGATGAGTGTCACCGAAGTAGTCGTCCCATTCAGTCGTCCCCTATTCACGTGTATATTCAGCCAAATTGAGAAATTAAACTCTCGCTCAATAATAACCCTTCATTGAGATTTACTTAGGAGGTGGGTGCCAGTAAAATGCTTTGGTTTGAAAGATACAATTACAGGGAGGTTGAAAGCCAATGCAAGTTATGAAAGGGGTAACACCTCACAAGACAAATAATTACAGTTTTCAATGCCCCAAAAATTTCTACAACCAAAAAACATGTTTACAACTTGCTTTTTTCTTGGAAAATTTAATAAGATCAGTTGCTGAGCTTTACTTGTACAATTAGAGAGTTCTAAGAGTAAATTAACAGTTAATATCTTGATATTGGAACAGGATAATGGAACATTGTTGAATATTACAGATAACTGATAGCATTACGAAATATTAACTGCGTATGCTTTAATGTACTCTCTTTTTGCTCTGATTACTCTCTGAAGTCTAATTCTGAAACTTTCTGTATTTTCGTGCAGCTTCTTCTGATGAATTCTACCCCCATTCGTTTTTCGGGAACCATTTCAAACCGTCCACAGTGGTTTGGTACGATACACCGGCAATCAGCCTTCAACATGGATCTAACAATGAAGTCCAGAGGATTCAAATCAGGGGTAAATAAAGCACATTGTGTTGCTCTAAAACTTAGGAAAGTTAGCTAGCTCTACTCATTTTTTTGTGGATGTGTGTGTAGAGGCACAGTCTTGAGTCTTGACGTGAATTATGTTCACAAAGAACCGGAACCGAAATTTATTCAACTTGCGAATTTTAATTCGCTTTCGTGCCTTCTTTATCGAAAATGAGAAGTAACTTTCACTATTTAAAGACAACCGCCCAACAAACGACGGAGGCCGACGTTTGACGGCGATGACCATGTGTCGTCACATCTGGGATGTCTGCAGGATGCTTTTTTGGGACTCTTCATAGTGAGGGTAGAATTTTTCTCCACTGTAGATATATTTTCAGAAAAAAATAATCTTTCCTCTTATTTCATCCTTCATGAAGTTTAAGAGAAGCTGAGCTCTGGCAGATCGGTTCTGTTTCTAGAGGTTAGTGTGTTGTTGAAGCTTCTTTAGCGTGAAAGGAGGAAGTTTGCAGTCAATTTTGACTAAAGGCATCACAGACTTTAGCAGACATCGATCTGTTAGGCCATTTTTCATATGGGTTTGTTGTATATTCTCCTAATTTTCTCGCGCACGGGCTTCCTGACTTTGAAAACGACTGGTTGAACACATGCACCCACTTAAGGGCCGGTCATCACCAGTAATAAGTTCTTTGAACTTGTTCACAGGGTCGTAAACAGTGGATTGACCCCGTTGAACTCTTTTAAGATATGAACTTGTTCACAGGGTCGTAAACGGTGGATTGACTCCATTGAACTCTTTTAAGATATTAACTTGTTCACAGGGTCGTAAACGGTGTATTCGCTTCATGAAACTTTTTTGAGACCCTGTACTATTGCGCTCCAGAGCGATGAGCGCAATAATGGCTTGAAGTATGCTAATTTTCATAAGATTTAAAAACAATTAAAAGCAATAACCTGTTAAGGAATATTAAAGAAGTATATAACCATTACTTAGTTTATAATCTTAAGATAAACGATAATTTAAACCAATATTCAAAGTTCTACAAGAGACCTTGGAACTTTGCTGTGGTCTGTACTTTTGGGTGCATAATATTTTTAACCGTTATTTTATAGTGCTGAGGTCTTTTATCGTTCCGTTCAAGCTGGGATTGTCAAATGGCCAAAAAAACTGATTTTTAATCTTGTCATGGCTTCACAGAGACCAAAATTTTTTCAATCCCCTCCTCACACCACTCATACATGATTCACAAACAGAACAAAATCCACTCCTCACAGCACTCCTACATGATTCACAAACAGAACAAATCCACCCATCACAACACTCCCACATGATTCACAAACAGAACAATCCAAGAAGCGAAGTCATTCAAATGATCTCTTACGCACCCTAAACTCCTTTGAATTCATCAACCATCTTACAGATTTTGTGCTCTATCATCATACTTCTTTTTATTTATTAACTTTTAGAAGTGCCACTTTATTTTTCATATGTTTTCTTCACAAGAAGGTATCTAAAAACTCCCTTGCCTTCATTTTCTTTATTTCTCTAGTATGTCTCATGAGTTCATCTCCGTCCATTAACGGAGTCGATCGTTCGCGTCCTACGTAAGGACACACCGCATGCTCCTCACGAACCCACAGGCAGTCATTTACCGGAGGATGAGTGATTATGATGCATGAGTATAATTTAATTGCGCTTGTCTACGATCGAAATTGGCATCAATTTAATTTGTTTTTGTTTTTTAGAGAATAAGTTCAAATTATAATTCTTAGTCTGCAGGAAAAAATTTACGTAACATGGATTTGAAAATCAAATCCACTGTTATCACCTGGTATTTTCAGCTGGCACATGATAAAGTTGTGCCCAGTGTCGAAGCATGAGAGGAAGAGTAACCATAGTTTCTCGTCCCCCCCTGCCGAGTTCTGCTCCCTGGTGTCCCTCATTGCTTATTTTAAGTTCGAAAATTGTAAACAGAATTCGTATTTGATCAAGGTTTCAGAAAAAGAAATCGAGCCTGTCAAGTAAACAGAATTGCCACGTTACGAGCGTTGAAAGTTCACCCAGTTGAAGCAGCAGTGAGTAAATTCCTGACTACGCATACGAGCGTATGCATAGTCAGGAATTTACTTTCATCACCGAGGATTTTTGACAGAAGGGTTGTGTGTTTAGGGTTGTGTGTTATAATGATTAATTGACCTTTATGTTTTCATTCATCCATGGCGAATAACTCTTGCATGCCCGTGCGATAAAAAAACGCGCATTTTAAAAACGATTCATTCTTTTGTAAGAAGCAGAAGGTAAAATATATATGAATTTGCAGAATAGAATAAAATGCGACGATTCATGCGAGTCCAAAGTAAAAATAGATTCTTTTTTCATAAAACTTTCGTTGAATTCTGAATAATATGATATCCAACTACCGATGAGTAATTTGTAGGATATAATCCTTTCGAAAAATGACAGCTAGGTTATGTTCAACGACATCCAACATGAGGGCTCATGGTGATGCTCCGTGCGCTCAACCAATCTTCATAAAAAAAGCGAATCAGAGGAAACTCATAAGTATTTAAAGGATCTACGAGTATGTACATACTAGAAATTAATAATGAACTCCATGGACAAACAATTAATCATCTGCTATATGTATAGCATAGGACCTTCACGAGCACGAATAATGGTGGCTATTCTGCGCGGTATTGAGTTTACCAGTGTCCTAATGTATACCTGGTCGATTTTAAATCACTTTTTCATCAACTGACCTCGTAGTGCGGCGACAGAACGTGGGCAATCTTCTCGATGTCTTACTTGTTGTCCTCGGTGGTCCCAACAAATTTTCTATAGGTTTCATGTCTGGGGATTTAACTGTCCAACTAAAATGCCTGATATATCCTGCCTGACTGGTATGCCAATGAGTGACAGTCCTATCTCGATACACTCTGCAGTTGTCGTCCAAAAAGTTAGGTAAAACAACATGTCTTTCTTCATCCATATATCGAGCAAATACAAAATTTGGTTATCTATATAGAAGATTAGTTTAGCCATACCGGTTCCGTTCTACGAATATGTAAACTTAAGGATCCACTTCTGGGTACTTGAAACAGCCCCAAGAACTGGGACCCTCGTCCTTCTTGTATCGCCCCTTGTGCACAGGCTTCGTGGAAGGCTTCATAAGGTCTCCGAAGAGTACTGTCGCAGTAATACTGCAGTACTAACGCAGTGCAGAGAAACATCAATGGCACGGCACGGAAGTGGCTATCCCCGTTGAACGGACGTCATGTCCGCCTCTGGCTCAGTTCGTTGCCACAGCGGGTGCGCTTGCTGCTGCGGTATAGTGCCAGCAGCGAGCTCCATTGACAGGCCAGACAGGTAGCGGCTGCTGGAGGCCACACTAGGCTCAATGCAGGTGGAACTATTGGTGCAATATTCTGCACTGAATCGAGCTTAAACTACACCTACTGTGCTGAAATATAGAAAACCATTGGAAACCTTTTGGATCAATTTTTATCTGGGTGTCTGCCGGCAGATCTTGACATTAATGTCCTAAAATAAAAATAATGACCGCGCCAATGCACTGCTACTGCGCTGAAGGCCAGGAAACTCGGCGATATTAACTGCGCCGATCTATCATAGGGTAATTTTGACTGTGGCCTAACAATATAGAAAAAAACGCTCACAGACAATACAATATTGATGAAGTTCATGCAGTGACTTCATAATACTGTGTGTGAACTCGCATATAAATTGTTTTAGGTTTGTCAATCAAGATTTCATTGGATATATGACTGTACAAAAACCGTGTGACTCTGATTAGCAAACATTACAGTGACCAGTGATACTGTGTGCAGCAGTCCGTTTCGCTTATTAGAAGTGATAAATAATACTTCAACTAAACTTGATTGCCGAACCAAACTTCGATCGCTAGAATCCTTTTCAGAGAGTAAGAAAGAAATAGAATTTATTGAACGATCTTTGGAGCATATTTTGCATAATAAAAACAAGATCCGTTAACATGAATGAATGCTTTGAAATTCAGAAGATTTAAGCGATTCAACTGCATTGGAGAACCTACTAGGAATAGATAACATGAGTATCGGGAAAACCTTATGAGTAACTCGTCATGTAACGTCATGAAACATTATTCTGTTTCCTGATGCCAAAATTCAAGTTCAAATTATTGGCTCACGATCATTTCAACTACTCGAGCGGCAGGACAATTGTACTGACGAGTATATGTACGAGTATGTATACACATTACCAGTTTGCTACCGATATTTTTGTTATAGTTCGTAATAGGTTTCCACTTTACATTTGTGTTTAAATTTGTTAAATTATCTGCAAATTTTTTTCTGTTGGAATCAATACTGGTCTTACATTTGAACGCAAATCTAACTCAACACGTGCTGAGATAAAAAAGTAATGTCTTTTTGAAAACTTTATTTCAAATTCTATTGGTACGCAATACTTGCTCATCTCATTCGACGCTGTGCGGAAGGTAAAATCTGCGTGAACGCAAAACTCGCTTTCATTAACTAGAGTCGCAGTTAGTATTTAAAGTGTCTCTCTTTCTACTCTGTTTGATCTCTGCTAATTGAAACAAAGAGCATTTCTCTGTTATTTCAAAAACAACTGGAAGATGCTGGCGTACCCGAGCCTAGCAACTTGCGCTACTCTCAGTAGTCTCCATGGAATGAAACAGAAGCAAATGTTTTAAGTAACTGTGTATAGGAACAGATTTCGAAAAATTCCGTCACAATTCTCAATACTAATCAATATCAAGCGTAATAACGAGAAAGACCTCTCAGTAAATCCTACTTAGACACTGTTTTTCAGCAATATATTCAAAGTGCATTTTTATGCAAGCCTTTTGGGCTTCTCACATATCATAATTAAGGTAAGGGAGAAATTCCGGCACAAATCGCGCCGCTGCGCCTCGTAGGTAGCGCTGTCTACTTGCGGGCGGAGGTGCTACGGGGCCCAATTTCAAAAGCATTCAGAATATGAACCATCTTAGGAGAGTAAAAGTGAAGAATAATATTTTGAGCGATTTAAAAAACGTTTTAGGACAAATCTAATCATCAGCTGAAATACACAATCGCATGAATTAGAATGCATTCACAAATAATTAAAAGAATTAGAGCATATAAATCGCAATAAAGCGAAATAGAGTACAAATAAAAAAACATTAATTGACTTGAACTAGGTTTCACGGGCTTCATAGAAATCGACAAAAAACTATATTTTTACTATATATTAAGGACTCCAAAATACACGTGTGTGTAGACCAAAACCCATGCCCGAACATCAAGAAGCTTTCTCAGGGAATTCTGAAAAGAAGTTAACAGCACGGATGTGGTTAGCTGACTGAGCAAGGCGAACTCGCACCTGTGCGGTAACTCCCTCCTGATGTTCCGTGGTCCTTTGTCCTAACGTACGGCTCCATTGTGCTGCTTACATGCTGTACTTCTATGTATCTTGTGCACACCTTCATACAAAGGACAATACAAGAGCGCATCTCAGTCGAGAGTTGTTCATTATTACGAAAAAAAGTTAATGTAAAAGCCCCTCACTAAAATTAAAAGCAAGATGCTATCCAATTTTTTGGGTTGTCCCTTTTTTGAACTTTCTTACTGAGCGTCGATATACTGGAGGTATGGGTTAAAAGTCTTGATGCTATTCAATTTGGGTGCAAAAGTACAAACCAAAATATCTTCTGGTTGAACTAAGCTTTTCAGGAAATTCGAGAACTTTCACCTATGCTTCAAGAAGACTACATGTGAGAGACTGGACAATAGAGTCATTGATTGCTGCTGGAGGGGATGGAGGAGCTCGTGAAGGGCTGCCAGCTCAGTTCAACGTGTGATGAAGTCTTAGCAAGAGCCTCATTTGAAATGAATGAGTGGTCTCAATTTCAAATCATGATTTCAGGATAAAACAATATAAGTGTAAGAGGCGAGCGATGGAGAAGAATTTGGGGGCTGTAATTTTAAAATTTAACAGTTAATATGAAGGTGATTCTGTTTATGAAAAGGAGTTTGATAAAATATTGGTAGACATCATTGTTCATCAAGTTCTTGATGTTGTTAAATCTTTTGTTATTACTTCGTCGACGAATAATGTTTCTCTTTCTGTGGTGCTAGCGCTCGGGTGAGCATCAATTGTCAAAATCGTAATTCGAATCGAAAGCCTATGCAGTAATCAGTAATCTGAAACAAAAATAAAGTTTAATTTCAAGGAACGATTCAAAAGTAATCTTAAATATCAGCTAATATGGATATAAAATGTATGGGTTTTATAAATCATAAAATAGTATGTGAAAGAGCAATGCTTAACGAAGGTCGACACAGAAATGAATCTTGTTGTTTCGACATCGTCGTTATCGCAGGGTAGCTGTCCCTCAGTGTTTCACATTTTACTTATTAGAAAATAACCTCTTTGCTCTAACTTCTATTCGCGTCGCGATTCTTGAGCTGAAAATTTTCTTAAGCTTGACCAAGAATTCCTTCTCGTTAAGCTCGAATGATATGCATAACAATTTCGTTTAGAAAATTTCAAAAGCTCTAATTGATAGAAATCAGTTTAATTTTTCAGAGAGTTCGTAACACTAAATGCTATCAAGAATTGCATATGAATTAACATTGCCACCTGGACAGTACCTCTAGTATTTAGAATTAACGATAAAGGATAATGAGGAATGAGTCAAATGGTTCATATAAACGTAAATAATATGAGCAAGCCTCGTGGGAAAGAGATAACATTTGACACACAGATGCGCTGCAGAACTCACTTTCATCCTCCTGACACGTGACGAGCTGGCGGCGTCTGCCTGTGCTGTTGTTCGGTCACCTGCAATTCACTGCAAACTCGGAAGGCGCTTTTAGATCCAAAAGCTCTCAAGGCTTTTCAGTCGTGGCGAGAACAGCTAGAGGGCAACGCAGACAATATATCATAGTTAGATCATCAATATTGCTGTGCAATAAGCGTGAGACAGGATTGAACCAGCTTCTTTTGTAAGGGACACAGCTCATATCGTGCTCTTAAATGGGGGCTCATGACAGTTCAAACGATGCAGTGGCTCCCATGGTTTTTTGTAATTTCGTGCAATTTTAAGACTTTATTTCTTTAATTCAACTAGAGTAAAATAAAAGGTGCGTTAACCGTAGAGTTTAGCCATATAAATTTCCTTCACTATGAAATTTACACTCTACACGGGTATCACAAAAGATTTAGTTATAGGAAGTATATGAAACATTGAATGGATGTATGTGTATATTAGAAATTAATAATAAGCTCACCGGAATAAAATTAGTCACCTGTTACTAATATAGAGTAGGAACTCCACGAGCTCGAATAGAGTCTACAGTGTTCGAGCGACATCGAGTCTACAAGTGTCCTAATGCACGTCTGGTTGATTTTAAACCAATTTTTTATCAACTAACAGCAATCTTCCCGACGTCTTACTTGTCGTTATAGGTGGTCCCAACTAATTTCCTATTAGGCTCATGTCTGGGGGCTTAACTGGGGAATCTAAATGGCCGATATATCCTGAATGACTGTCATACCAATTAACATGTAAATGGGTATAGAGATCATATGATGTCCGCGTGGTTGTTGCGTTCACACGGTCGGTGGCGATTCCACATACAGTGTTAATGGACCTCCGGCCACTTGGGCAGTGACCTTTAACAGGTTAATGATAAGTCTAGCTCGATGCACCCGGTAGTTGTCATCCTGAAAGATTAGCAAAGTAACATAACATGCCTTTTTCCATTCAGATGTCGGGCAAATGTCAAAATTTGGTTATCTAGTAGCTCAGTGTAGCTATGCGGGTTCAGTTTAACTGATACC
>VOMN01133004.1:0-21714 GCA_014899125.1 Orchestia grillus | reverse complement strand
GGAGGGGCAACAGTCCAGACTGCGACGGAGGGGCAACAGTCCGGGCTGTTACTTCAGTTCCCTTCAGCAGGAGCCAAGAATCTTCACTCCAACCACGGACGAACTGCAATTTCCCAACTTAGTGAAGGTTCGTATTGCATGAGCCTTTAATTTAAGAAAGTATTAATTTACGAAGGCTCTAATATACGGAAGACCTAATGATCCACAAAAACTAAAATTTACGAAAGCTCTAATTTGCGAAGACTGATGCACTAAGGCTCTAATTTATCAAGATTAATTCCTGTTCTAATGCAAGCAAGCTTAAATTCTCGAACGATTTAAATCGCAAAAACACTAATGCGCAAAAAGCACTAATTCGAAAAAAGCACCAATTCACGAAAGCACCAATTCACGAAAGCATTAATTCACGAAAGCATTAATTCACGAAAGCATTAATTCACGAAAGCATTAATTCACGAAAGCATTAATTCACGAAAGCATTAATTCACGAAAGCACTAATTCACGAAAGCACCAATTCACGAAAACTCTTATTCATGAAAGCTATAGTTCAGTAAAACTTTAATTCACGAAAGAACTCGTTCACAAAGAAATTGATCTGTACACGTTCACAAGTTTTCACCCCTTGATTACCAACTAATTCGCGACGGTCTCATTTCGTACAAGATATCTAAGTCTAAACTAACACATGATACTCGTGAATTAGGGTTCAATTTAGGGTTATTGAATGAAATATTCGTCGTGTTCATGAACATTGCTGCTTTTCTTTCTAATGTCGGGTAATTTTTACGAAGAGATGTTAAATGTGTGCCTTGAATTCATGGCAGATTCGTATGGGGAGACTGGATTTTTTGTTGGTCAATTTCTCTTAGTTGAGCAGTCAACCAGAAATGCTGATCTTACATGACACCTCAACTAAAATTCACTCAATCCACCTGTGACTTACAACAGAATTTCTATCTGAAAAACCGGTACTTTTTCGTGTAAAATAAGCATCGCTGTTTCCATGGGTGTACAGAATTTTTCGCGGCCGTTGTCCGTGCGACATCGATGTTGCCATGCCTGTCCAGAATTTCTGGCAGACGTCAGTCCTCCGGCGGATCAGGAGGAAAGGTTCTTAATCTCGCATTAGGAAGAAGGCTGTCAAAACTTTCGAATTTCAAAAACAATATGCTACCCGGACCAATTTTATACATACCGTAAAATCGGCCTGTTTTTATTCAGTTCATACCGAGGGGGGATTCATAAGATATTTTTCTGAGAAAACCTAGTTTGAGCTCTTAAATTGTCTTCATGATTTTACAGATGGGAAACTTACAGGGTATCTACGGGAATTACTTATATTTAAATAACTATCTTCATAAAATAGAATAAATAATCTAAAACTAATGACATCAGTCCTTTGGTTTCGAACAGTTGGGCTCTAAATTTCCTTCAATGACTGAATAACAATTAAAAGAGTAGAAGGTTCATAATTCGAATTTTTTCATAACAGAGTCAATTCATTACTTTTCAACAAGGATAATAAGACTACTTCGGAGAAGTTACAAAATTTCTAAAAAAAAAAAAATCATTTTACTATTCATTGGCACACTAGTTATAATACGATTGTTTTTATTATGGTTAACAAACAAATGAAACATTTGCTGTAAGTCTTCTAAAATAACCTATTTGTCCATTATTTGAACTGCTCCAGCCACAGCTAGGAAACTTCGCTGGAGCCGGCGACCCGAGCCCCCGTTGAGAGCATTTGTGGGGCGAGCCCCCAGCACCTACTGCAGTCACGAGAATTTGGGGCCGTGCCCCCAGCACCTACTGCAGTCATGAAAATTTGGGGGCCGTGACCCCAGCACCTACTGCAGTCATGAAAATTTGGGGCCCTGCCCCCAGCACCTACTGCATTCACGAGAATAACACTGCTACAAAATTTCACGCTGGTCATGTTCCTGGGCCAAAAAATTAATTTCAATTCCTTTTTAACAAACAAAAAAAAATGTAATGCTGGAATTTTATTTTGTGGGCAGATCCATGAAGTTTGAAATTTGCTTTCAGTACTATACCAGTTACAAATATACTACAAATATGATGAAAAAACAACGCATCATGAGAATAGTGAGCACCTTTTATTGTTTTGCAAAAGAACAAGTTAGGAAGTAGAACTTGACACTTTGACCGCACTCTGCGCCGTTTATGGTACACGCGATCATCCAGCGTAATCAAAGTGGTAAAATAACAAGTTTTTCATTAGATTTTTATTCATTATTCGAATATACTAGTTTACATCAGAAGGATAGTTAGAGAGATAACAAAATTTGTGAAAACAAAATCCTACATTTTTAATTTCATTACGGAGATATGATCTGCGTGAAATTTTTCCCACGTAGAAAGTTAAGGCTAAAGTGTCAATTGCCAACAACAAAAATTGTTACATAGTGTAATTTTCAGTGATTTCAAAAGCATTTTAAGGCAAATTTACTGAAAACATTTGAAAATCAAATGTAAGCTCTAATTTATAATCATCCGGTGAGAAATATTTCGGGCCTTACATGAAATTTGCTGAACGAACTCCTAAACGTAGATTAATTATACAAAACAATTCGAACGGAAACATTCTGTGGGAATGTGAGGAAGCTCAGAAACTTGGGGCTTGTGCACACCCTCAACTCAGTCTGCTTATTCTTCTACGGCAGCGTTTCTCAATATTTTGCCCCGACGTAACCTCTGCGTTTGATAACTGAAATCATTTAGATAGGATGGTGTCTAGTTTGCCATATTACAATAACCAAGAATACGCTGTGCGTGGGTAGTAATATTTCGCATACGAAATGAAATCAAAATTCTTAAGTGCTTTAGCTTACCTCACTTGTTCTCAAGGATCCCTTAGGGACCTTTTGCGGCACCTTTGGCTCGGTGGGACCCTCGGTTCAGAAATGCTGTTCGAAAGGAATGAACTCAAGTTCAGTGAAGCAGATCACAAGAGGGGAAACACGAAATAAAAAATTCAATATTCGCTCGAGTTATTCGAACACACGAGGCGTGGATGCCAACTTTCTGAAAATACAAGAAGTCCTCCGTTTAAATGGTAGATATCAAGCGCCCTGCAAACTTCAGTTTTTGGAATTGAAATCATGCGAGAAGAAACGTTCATGACGTACTCGTAGGTTTGAGACTCTTGGGGTTTAAACCCTTTTAAGCAATGCGTGTAGAGGACACTTTCACTTTTTGGTACTACAACTAAATACCTGTCGAATTTGAGCCCGCAGTACGTCGTTCGCGGTTGAAATGAATAGATTGAAATTCTTCAAATAAATATTGCAGTACATAGTTCTGGATTTGAAATCAGTGTTGGATTTGAAGACCAATATAAAGGTCCGTTGAGAACTATTAAAAACATTCCTTTATCGCCGCTCATTGAAAAGCAGGAAGCCAATATTCCGATGCCCCAACTTCGTGCACTTGACCGCGTGCCAAGTAGCCGCAGGGTCAAACTCAGCTGAAGTTCTCTCTTTTAGCTCCAGGTTCGTGGAGAAGGTTAAAATGGTCATTTTGCATTGATTTAATCCTTCGTTATGTTACGAGAGCATTGGGAAACGATATAACGACCATGAATTTTATAAAGAATCCTTGTTGTCTGACCCAAACTAAGAGCAGCTCAAAGCGCTGCTGAAAGGCTGTTCCACGTATTGTTCGCCAGGATGAGGTAATTTAATTTCTTCTCTACTCCGAAGAAAAGCTGAAGCATAACTTCCATAATTTTCTAGTCGAAAACAAATTACGAAAATATCGCTTCGGTAAATCCACATAGGGATTCAACATAATGCATATATCATTTTGAATAGTTGATGCCGTGCTTCACATTAACTATTTGTGCAGTGCATAACCTCGCCTTCCCAGCGGAGGGCAAGAGGTTCCGCAACAACGAGCGCCTCTGTCCCTGCCTTTTGTGTTTATCTCCTCGTGAGAAAAGCCTTGTAGATACGTTTCGAGGAACTGGAAGAAATGGAAAAGCGGAAGTTAGTCATATATTCTCGAAAACAATGTTTCAAGACTGAAGGGCCTTGATTGTTTCTTTGCAAGAACGATAATTCTTGAGACTCAAGATCGTAGACTTAAAGAACAGTTCAAATGATATTCTCAGACGCATTATTGGGACTTTAAGTTACGACTTGTCTTGGATCGCTGGAGGCAGAGTCTTGGTTGCCTTGCAGCCAAAAGTCTGCTGTAAATTTTGTGTTAACTTGGCAAATTTGCTACAGAAACTTGCTGCGTGTTCTACGAGCGACGCTTCCGGAGAATATTTTCAAATAAAACTCAAACAATTGAGTGGCACAAGAATTTCAAGGCCGGTCAAGTGCCTCAAAAACTCACGACTACCTCTGCTCCGAAATATCTAGCATGATTTATGCCGATATTTTTCCCTAAAACAACCAATATATTTTTTAAATCAACGAAAAGTTGCGTGAAGGTTCGGACATATTTTATGCACACGTGTACATATTCATCCTAGTTCCAAGAGAAGCAATATGAGTTGAACACTAAACTAAATATATTAATTTCATCGTTCCACCATTGCCTCGCTGGATATTACAAAGTTAAACTTATTACGTACAAGTTCACGAGGAAGCTTACCTAATTACGTACGTACATAATATTATTACTTCAATGAAGAAACATTCCAGAATGCAACCAGGTTTTAAACATGTCAGTTTCAGAACTCATATTCACGCTCATAATTCACTAAGCTCAAAAGAGATAAAAACGAAGTGACAACAACATAAACTTCTTACGTTCTTTGTACTTGCACTGGTTTTATGAAACCCTGTTTCATTGAATTTCCTTCCTACGGTCAATATCAAGTGGAAAACATAACGTCGCCATGAATGGAACGTTAATAAAATTCTCGGCAGTAGTGAATAGTTTTGGTAGGCCTCTTGAAGTCTGGCAGCGTGGCAGGAAATTGACGAGTATTTCTGACTAGAAGATATTGGCGATGAAGGCCAAATACAAACATAGCGATTTAGTATGTGAAATAAGCTCAAGAATGCAGGTGCCAACTTCAGTTAACATCACTATTATATATGACTATAACTACGTGAAGCCAGTACATCTTCAGTTTCTGTAGTGAAAAACTTTGGTAAAGAAGATTAGTTGACGAAGAAGATCGAGTACAAATGAGTAATATTTTGCAAACTGATACGCCAGCACATCGGAACCAAATTGCATGAATAAAGCTTAATAACACCAGCTTTATATTCCTGTCCGTATTGAAATTATTAACAACATCAATAACAATAATAATAATAACAACAAAATGCTTTCCTTTGAAATTTTGTGGAAAAAATTTGTCTCCACTAAATGCAACCTGAGATCGTAAAGAAAGCTTTATAATTAAAGCTGTCGAAGGACTTGCCAACGTATTCCTTAAGTACATATAGGGTAACGAAAACTGAATACTTCAGCTGACGCACGTTACCCTACACGGGAAGGTAGAAGTTGCGAAAGAGGATTGTATCCCCGTATCCCACTTTCCAGGTCCCCGTAGGTGACTTTCGATGTTTCCAACCTGTAATCGAATCTGATATAAAGTCTCAATTAGTTACGTCATGGAATTCATTAATTTGCAACAAATTTCACGAGATCATTTTCATACTTCAAAGCGCTGAATACAATCGCCTAAGAAAAATGGGTTAGATTTCTCTCGTGTTTGGCAACCATGCTCGATTTTCGGTAAATCGCGCAGTCTCCGTTACGTTATGATATCTATTTCAGGGACATTTATAATTGTCTATATAAGGAGCCTTAACGATGATGCAACAATAATATTAACCATCATATATCCCAATCCCATTTCATGGTCCATAGTAGCAGACGGTGGTGAAATGTTTTAAGAACCTCGGCTCAAAGTTCGTCTTGCGGTGGAAACATCTGGCAACGGACACGCGCCTCGAAGAAGCCTCTCGTGCTGGACTGCATTACGTTTATTACGAGACGCTTCCAAAGTTTGACGACCGTCTAATGGCGGTCATTCGTAGCTGAGTCGAAACTTAGATAAATTTTCAGCTACAAAAACCACGATTTCGATGATGAAGAGAAAAATTTATGGACAGGCTCGAGATCAGTTTTTGTTCACCTAATTTTCTCGGGCGTTTGGCACGTGCCACTTTGATAACTTGTTCCATTCGATTACTGGGGAAGTATTTCAATTAAATTACTAGTAATTTATAGGAAAGTAACAGCAAACTGCGAAATAAATTGTTGACGTCTTATATTAATAATTAAGCCAATACATGTCTGCTTATATAAGAGCATCGATATTGTTTGTTTACCTACATAAATAGGTTGATTCCATCAGAATAGAAGACTTGCGTATTAGGGCTCAAAAAAATATGAGAAAATCATATCAAGTGCAGAAATCAAAAACAAAGAGGCTTTTAGAAAATGAAACTTGTAATCTCCACGTAGGAGAAGATGGTAGTAAGAAGATGACTTTACTGAATCTGTAATTGAAAATCTAGCAAATAAATTCGGTCTGTTGATATGCCTAAGTTTTGAGGTTGTGATAAAATTTTTGGTTTCTGCCTTTGGATGGTTGCATGTACGATGAAAAACTGTCCCTCCATACATTATTTCAAACTTGTTCTCGAGACAGAACAGTCCGTTTGCGATTATGTAAAAGTGAGAACAGAAAGAAGAGATTTAGTAACAATTGCAGTTAAAACTGCAGCCCTCATATAGCCTCACGAAAAGTTGAATAAACAAAATAAGAAAGAAAGAAGAATTGAAAAACTTTTCGCTTTACCGTCGAGCGAAGCAGCTCTCAGCCTCGTCTGAACATTCGTATTTCAACCTTACGTTTGGTGCGCCTAATCAACGTGGAAGTTAGGCGAGATGAAGCCTTCACGGAATCAGGCGAAATTGAAATCATTGGAGCAGACAATTGCTATCAAAACGATAACAACGTTGAAGCCCAGCGGAATGAAACCTGGGAGGCCTAAGTGGAAATCGAAATCATAGTAACGGATATTTGCAGTCGATGGAAAAATAATTTTGTGTCCAGGTCTTCAGCGTCTCAGATGTGGGGTCGCTTGAAATGGTCAGGGTCAGCATGGGAGGATGAAATTCTAATTGGGTGTCTTGGCTGGGCCAGGATGACCGAACTGGAGGATGTGCAGGTGGTCTTCGTAATTGTAGGCACACTTACAGATATTTTAACACTTTGACTCGATTTTCCACACAGGTAAAATTACATGCCGACAAATATGTCTACTGTGAATTTAAAAATGAAGGATTTTGGTTTCATAAATTTGATTACTCTATTAATTTTCTCTCTAATCAAAACTAGCTTATTCGATTGATGAACACAAATTTGAAGAAAACTCGAAATTTTGTATTTATACATGATAGTGCTTTGGTTACATTAGGGTAGGTTAGATGATCGCGTGTACCATATATGACCGATTTCGGAGTCAACGTTTTAAGCACCACTTGCATCGAGAACACACATTTCGAATACTCGGAGCTAAAAATTTGGAACAAAATCAAAGAGTGCTTTAAATAAGTACGTCATACCTCGAGGAACGCCACCCAAGTGACATTGGAGTATGGAGCAGCTGACGGTAGAATAAGGGGTGGAATAGCGACATGTTCGATTTTTTATCCCTATATTAGTTTTTCGATTAAGTTTCTACGCTTTTCTTTTTTAGAATAATTTTTCTAGGATGTTTTTGAGCGTTCATACCAGAAGTGAAAGGAACAATTTCCGCGGCCTGTATCAAAACAGCTGTATTGCATTCCAATGTGCTCCTATAGAATGCTATGACAGTAAAAATGGTGAAATTTTGAGTATTTAGAATTCGCTCCGATATTAATTTACTTTGACACTAATTTTCATAATTTTATCCAATAAAATTGAAGGTAATAATACGAATAACATGAAGTCCTTCAATAATTTTTATTTCCTATCTTGGATATATCAAATAAATATCAGTTTTTTTAGAAAACTAGTTTTTTATTGGTCCACATGAACGTAAACGATAAAACTTTAGGAACCACTCAACTCTTTCTGAACTCAGTTTCCCCAGGCATGCATTATTCATATAAATGCAATGGCCACCTCGGAAAATATCTTGAGAACTATCCGTTTCATACGCAACTTAAGAACCTTAATGAGTTTTATTTTTCATCACACGGTGTTTGAAGGTGTTGGAAAATTGAAAGTATAACTATACCAATACAGATATAAGGACAGCTCTACAGCGAGGGAACTTCATTTCTTCAATACAGTAAGAAAATGAAAGTATGAAAAAGAATGAAGTTACGAGAATGAATTTATGCAAGTCTTTTGTGATATCAGTCACAATCGCACCTGCAATCACGGTCTCGGTCACAATCGCACCTGCAATCACGGTCTCGGTAACAATCGTACACGCAATCACGGTCTCGGTAACAATCGTACACGCAATCACGGTCTCGGTAACAATCGTACACGCAATCACGGTCTCGGTCACAATCGTACACAGACGCACGATATCCAGTGGCTGGCGTATGTTTGGTTATCAGAGCTGCTGCCTGTGATTTAATATACAGGTCGTGCCGTCAGTTTGTCGTGCAATTAAAGGATGAAGATTATCTTAATGAGATCGCACGGAGATTGCAACGAGAGCAACAATGGGAGCTGTTAGAACCAAGCGTACGTCCTAACCTGTCCTGACTAATTCAAGCAATATTAGTAAAGTCAAGCTGTTAGCAATGCTGTCTTCACTATAGTTGGTTTGGAAGACAAAGAGTTTTGAAGCAAAATAATAGACAGCTTATTTTAAATCGAATCCATATTTTTTTGGAATCGACTGAGAAATCTCGAATTCAATTTTAATCTCCATGCTTTTCTGCTGACGGTGATAGACAAATGATGCCCTGTAATGCGTTTCTGCCTCCTTAATGTAGATGAGCTTTTATATGAATTTAAGTACATTGTACCAAGTGAAGTAAAAAGAGGGAGCTAAATTCAGTACGGTCTAACTACTGAGCGCGGCTTTCATCGTAGCGATAACGAATTTAAACTTCATTACCATGTTCACACGTGAAATGACGAGAAATGTTCCGGGCATCGGTAGAAAAAAAATAAAGCACACAGCGATAAACGAAATGGCTTCAAGAAAAAAATGCAAGGCACGTCAAAGAATAACTGCAGCCTCATCATACATTGCTTTGAAACTAATGCTTAAGGATATCAATTCTGACAACCGCTGGTAACGATAAAAATTTCACAACTCATGAAGCAGGAACTGCAAAGTTGTTCAATGAATGAAGCTTCACTGCTGCAGAAAAAGTTGGGTAAATCCTGATAAGAAGCCCTTGGAATGAATTCAGGATTTACGTTTTTCACAAGTCATAAATCATCGTGTCCCCTCATCCTCAAGAAGAGGATGAACTGAATTATTTCCCGGCCAAGAAATATTGCAAGGCTGTTTCTGACACAACTCCCTTTTATTTTGGCTTCCTCCGATAATGGAGTCGAGTCGTGAGCAGAAGACCAACTTAGGAATACGAGAATGAAAAAGGCATGGCTTATGAGCTACACATAGAAATGATCTTTCTATTTTCTACCTCACAGCTGTTTTTTTCTTAGTGATACACTCGAGTTCAATGCAATTTTTGTCGTATAGTAATGAACAAAAAGTTTCTTTGATGCATATTCAGTTTTAACAGTTCACCATCAACCGAATAACACGTGAAGTTCGTCTGACTGAGGATTCGGCAGAGTTTTATCACCATGTTAGCAGTTAACTGTTTTCTGAATTACAGGTTGTGCATCGCGTAAGCGTAGAATTCTAACGCCCCACATTAAAACCTTGCACGAGATCGCGTGTGCCGGAGTTATAACAGCCCTCTATTTTTACGTCCACTCAATGCTCAATAATAGCTACCTCCTCTCAACGAGAATAACACATTTTTAAGCTCTGATTCTGGACACCCAGATACCACAGAAGTTTTCAGAACCCCATGTAAGACCATTGAGTTGAAAAAAATACCGAAAGGGAAACTGTTTACGTAAAATTCGTAAGCAACAGTGAGATCATTGTACGTTGTCCCAGCTTCTCTTAAAGTTGGCTTTTCTGTAAGTAAGAGTAAATAAGGGTATCAGCTGATCTCTTTTGTTTGATTGATTATTAGTTAATTAAAGCTCCCTATCCACGTGCAATGTTATCCAAAGAGTGAAAAGAGAAGAAGGCCTTATTTGGAATGGACTTGAAAAAATGTAGAATCTACGTACAGGCGTGTTTCCACACCGGATTCCCTCCGCGGAGAAATAACAAATAAAACGAAAGAAGAAGAAAAGACAAATAAAATATAGCAAAGAAGAAATGAAAATAAGAAGCAAGGTGGGCTCGAAAGACAGAAATCCCTAAGGCCTATTTAGAGCTGAGGAAACATAACAGTGCTCCCCTAAGTCGCGCTCTAGAAAGAGGTAGAGCCTCGGGGGCGTTATCTGTGAACTGAGAGCCCAGCCCTTGAGAGAGGCGAGTGTCTTTATTCTCTCGGGAAACTTTGTAATTGGAAAAAAATTACACTTCTTTAATCGTTGTATAAAAAGTCCGCTAGGGACTTTAGTTTCGTCATGACGTCCGAACTTTTAGGAGATGGGTCTGCTTGAGACGGTCGGCCACGCAGCCTCAGGCCTGATGGACGAATTCAATAGACATCCTAAGCTTCAGTAGCGAGAAAGACATTGTCTACTGTTGCAATAAATGAATTGCTAAATTTGACCGTACTCCGATAGTAGGTATTATAAAAGTTAGAGTTATATTTAATCACGGGGAATGAAATCAACTAACGTAATCAACTGCGGGCCTTGTAAGATGGTTCTAAATTCCTCATACCTATGGTACTCCTGGCCCTAAGAAACCAACTAAATTCAAAGTAAATTAACGTCAAAATGAAAACGATAAGGAGAATTATAAGCCATCTTGGTCTGAGATCAAAATGCAATCGAGGCTAAAAGATCTCACACTTCTTGAAACCTAAAACTTGCAAAACGCTCGAAGATAAATATTTGGAAAATAAGGCAAAGTAAAGTTCAGCCTAATCTTGTTAAGCACCTGTTCCTTCTTGCAAAGCTCATTCATTATTTTCAAAAATTACCCTCACTTCTCAAGCTACGCCTCATCAGGGAAGGAACGCCCGCGTAGCCCAAGCCTGGCCGTGGTGAGGCGGCAATTAGCGGAAGCGTCAGACCGGGATTCCAGAATTTCGGAATAACCCGCACCGTGTACACTGAATAGAGGACGCCGCGAGTTAAGTCTGCATGCTGTGTCGAAAGTGGCTTCCCATGTCACTCACTTTTTTGATCCTACTACTGACACGAAAGGGAAAGGCTAAGTAAAAGGTTTTTTTGCTGTGTATTGAGGTGATTTAATAGGATAGAAGCTGATGAATTGCGTTGATTAAATATGGTGGAGGCTGATGAATTGAACTGATTGAATTCAATAGAGGTTGCTGAAATGGGCTGTTAAATAGGGTACAGGTTGGCAAATTGGGTTGAATAAAATGTTAGACGAATTCGATTAATGAAATAAAGTGAAGGTGGATCACACTTCACACTGACATTCCGTTTGTTAATCAGCGTTCAGATTAGTTTATTCCTTTTGTTTCAAGTTCCCTATTCACATGAAATGTGATGAAAAGATAGCGAAGAAAAGAAGGAATCATAAAGTGTGGATGGTAGAAAACGTGGAATCTACGCGTAGGTGTGCTCCCACACCGGAATCCCTACGCATATAAACAACAAACTAAGAAGCAAGAGGAAGAAAAGACCAAGGACAGATAATGGAGGTGTAAAAATTCAAAGAAGTAAAGTAGGCATGAAAGATGGAAGTCCCGAAGAACTATCCTTAGCTTAGGTACCCTAACAATAGTCCCCTGGGGTAATCCACGCTCAGCGGGTAATATGATTTATATATATAGTACATGAATAAGGCAAATCATGCATCAGCACATGGCTTCACCTACTGCAAAAAGTAATTAATATTCGACACACTCTGCCGTTATCAAGGGAGTAGGTTCAGATCAAATACAAACGAAATAACTCGCAAGTGGAAAACTAAAAACGTGGCGTTACGCGAAATAATTCTGACATGAGCAGTGGATTGTGCTGGAGGTCTTCACGGTGAAATTTTAAAGCCAAGAGGAATTTTTCGACAGCCCGAGCCCCTTCCTAGGCCGAGCCCGTCACTTCCTTGGACGTCATTTAAATGTCCATGAGAGGAGTTGATGAAGGTGAACTGCCACGCAAAATGAAGGCAGAGCGCCGGAGTGAAGGTCGCTGCAGAATTCATATGAAATGGTGCATAACTAAAGGAGAAAAACTGAAACTCAGTTTAATATTAAAAATAATCCTACACAAGGCGCTCCATGCTCGTGACGTTCACATGCTCACCAAAGCTAAATTTCGACTAAATAAATTATTCAGGGATAAGCTTTTCGTATTGTGCTTTCTGTTGTGATACGCGTTTCGAGGGGCAAAACGTGTTTGCATCGTTATTATTGTTATGGGTCGCAATGCGTAATTTTACTTATATATTATACGTAAGGAAACTTATATAGTTGAATAAGTTTACGTGTCAGCAACGATACGGACCACAGAGCCCCAACACTTTCCACTGTCAGGTTAGCAGCGATGGGAAATTTTTTGGAATATATGACATTAGTTTTAATAAAGTGATCACAGTTCAACTACTTTTCTCAGCTTACTCTCATTAAGCAGAAAACAACGTCAAGGTATTAGTCTGGAAAAGTGATTCATGAACTAAATATTTCTCATTTGAAAGAATAATAACAAAATTTCAATTTGCACGGCTTTTAGAAATTGAATAGAATTTTAAAATTGCGCCCCAAGTCAGATAGCAGCGACAAAAAGAGAAAAAGAATGAATGTGTAGGACAAGCTCAACGAAATTACTCGACTTTAGCCCCAAATTGAACAGCACAACTAATATTTTAGGCGTAGAAATAATTTGGCGGATTCTTGCTACTCTGTTCCTATTTCTGTGTCTATCGGTCGTTAATTTTTTTACGCAAATATTCTAAATTCTTTAGCAGTGAGACGTGCTCTATCCATCCTTGGCTGGGTTCAACTCTGATTATGAACTGAATAAAAAAAAACACATCAATCAAATATCGGAAAAAACTACTCGACAGGAACCTATGTCCGAACTCAACAGCATCCGCTAAATGACAACGGGACAAGTTTCCTTGAAATCGATCACTATTTTCTACTCGGCAGGCAGAAAATGATGGCCGGACTTGAAAATACTTAGAGCGGATTTGGGGGGCTTAAAAACCCTCAAAAATAAATTTCCCGGACCTGTCATAACAGTGTTAAGGAAACGGATTTCATCGCTTGCATCCGATCGAGTCCAGGAGAATTCTGATGAACGTCTCGTTAGAGGACTCATTACAGACGCCATTACGGGGCCTCGTGCTCGAGGTCCTGCAACGGAGGCAAAATGAAGAAAGAGAGGAGTGCAATTAAAATTTTTTCCCCAAGAATTTCTTCCCAAATCGAACCTTCATCCCGAAATGCCACCACGAAAAAACGGAGGTCTCGTTATGAAGTCGGCGATACCAAAACATGTTTACTTGCAGCGGAACTGAATTTCATGTACAGCGGAACACATGGGCTCGATCAAATTTTCAGGTAGATATTTTCGTGCTCCTACCCCGAATTTTGAAACTCGCATGTTATTATGGCTTGGCAAAGTCGCGAAACTGATCTTCAACTATTCTGCAAAAAAAGTTGTCTTCAAAAAGGGGCAAAGCCATTTGGGGAAATTGAATTCCGTTCTAGAGAAACTGAATGACACATTTCCGTGTGAGTGTACTGAACAAGAATATCGAGGCCATACATTCGGGGACTTTGACAGTCGTTCTTGTATTTTATGGACCACACTTGGGCTTACTCTCGAATTTCACGCATCAAAATCGATGAAAAATGTTTGTTTTTCTAGTGTTGATTTATTACACCTGGAATTAAGTACGAACAAGTTTTGGAATTACACGGTACATAGGATGCATTTCAAAACATAACTAAAATATGTACGTGTATCCAGTGCACTGTTAGGCAAAACTGCTCATTAGCGAAAACTTATTGGAGGAAACGGTAAAGAAACGAAAACGATAGGCAGCCGGACGGAGGCATCTTTTGGAACGCTGCTTAGGATAACAAGCCCAAATTCATGAAGTTTGAGCGTCGCAATGCTCGCCTCACCTGCTCAAGCAGCCGACGTCCCCACGGCAGTCTAGCTCCGGACGGGAGCGGGATTCGCAAGGGAATTTCAACAACGAATCTTCGGGCTTGGTTTACTTGGAATAGCAAGGGCTCCTTGGCTTTGGACACTTCATTAAAAGCACTATTGTAAACAAAAAACTAACTTCAGTCTGCAACAGAATGACCGGCATTTTACTGAAAATATGTAATAGTGGAAATTTCAGAGTTACATTCATGTTTGTAAACTTGAGCGTCGTTGGGTGTTCTTTTCATTCGATGCTGTTCACCGTCGTTCTAAGACAAGCATCACCACACGACCATGCAGACTATACTAACGGCGAACTATTTTGGAAACTCCCCAAAAAAAACGGATCGTATCTATCAGAAATAAAGCGAGCATGTGACACGGCATCATTGGATCCTTACGAGTAGCAAAAATCGAAGACAAATTCTATCGTGACGCTCATGGACGCTATTACCTTCATCCAACGGGGTAACGACGCAGTAACCGTTACCAACGCAGTTACCGTTACCAACGCCGTTACCGTTACCAACGCAGTTACCGTTACCAACGCAGTTACCGNAACGCAGTTACCGTTGCCAACGCAGTTACCGTTGCCAACGCAGTCAACGTTGCCAATGCAGTTACCGTTGCCAACGCAGTTAACGTTGCCCACGCAATTAACGTTGCCAACGCAGTTACCGTTGCCAACACAGTTACCGTTGCCAACGCAGTTACAATAACTGTTGCCGATGCAGGTGCAGTGCACCTGGAAGCCTGCAATAGAGGCTGGTAAGAGCTACGTTACAGCATAAGCAATTTTTTAAACGAGAAGTTAAAGAGCATCTTCTAAGCCAACGCCTGCGTGCTGCGTTCGTGCATCCGCGTTAGGATATTCATAAGCAAGCGTAGCGCTGTCACGTTCACAACTGTTCAATCAAAGAAGCAATTTTGAAAACAACTCACACACACCTACCGACGTTAGCAATTTTCCGAAAGGATTTAATTCAGCTTGAATCTCCCACGCGACTCATGATTAAAGCCAGATCGTTTTCTGCTTAGCTTAAAACTGATTACAAAGATAGGTCTCAAAGTCACATTGAAGCAATCAATAGAAGACACGAGCCTGTGTGCGTTCAACGAGCACTCGTGTCTTCTCACTTAATTGGAATTGCAGCATAACAAAAATTAGGCCTCATTCGACCGACTGAATCCAGTAGCGGCTGTTAGATTTGATTGAATGACAGCGCGACGTCGCTTCAATTGACTCGTCAACAAGGAAAAATATTTGGGGATCCCATCTAATCAGATCAGCCAAATATAAATTAATAACGTGAGCCGTGAATTTTAATGATAACCAATTAACCAAATTTGGCGAACCCTCCAAGAGACGCTCAAAATTCCATTTATAGAGACAGAGTGTAGTGAAGTTGGCTATTTTACTTAAAACCGGTTAAGGAGAAGTAAAAGCGAAGTAACTTTTCTGTCTCGTGGCCTCTGTAGATTTGGCACTGAAGCAAGAAGCGAGCTGACAACGGGTTTCTGGAAAACAATGCTTTCCTAGGTTGTACCATAGGTTCGATTTATACATCTGGGAAAGTAGAACCTTAGAGTTATCGATAGTTAATTGTAAACTCTCCCTACTTGGCGGTGAGCAACTTCGACGGCGTAAATAATCTATTTTGTTCCTAGTAGTTTATGTTCTCATTTCCTCTTCAATAAATCGCTCATCGTTGAGTTCTATGGAAATTTCCTGATTTAAGGAATGCCGAAACAATGCCCAACATTAAGCAGAGAGAAGGCGACGCGCATCTAATCCACAGCGGGATGGCCATGGCAAGTGTCTTAAAGGAAATAGGAATTTTTCCTCATAAAATTATCTATTATGTCAATATTAATTTGTAAAAAAAATTGTGATTACTGTTCGTATTGTGCAACCACCAAGTAATAGGCATGCTGCAGTAAGATCGATGATATTGGCTTTAGATAAAGGGTATTGCTGCGTAGTGTCATACCATCAAGTTCTGGATGAGTGCCTGATCAACTTTAGCCGAATTGAGCCCCCATTCCTGATCACTCTTTTACTGATGACTAAATTAGTACTGTGAATTTAAGCAGATCCCTCTCAGTTTCTCGAATGAATGCTTCAAATTTTAAATATCCGGACAGTAATCTCCTTCACGTAATAATTTTAACCCTAACGTTACGGTACTTGATATGGATCGGACATGAACTGTGCGTTTCTTAAAATAAATTCCTCCACGATGACCTAACATGGAGCTCTTTTTTCCAAATGAAACATTACTAAACTCGCCGCATGCAACTAGAATCGTTCATCGGCAACAATGTAAAAAACATAAATAAGAAAATAAACTTAAAACTAAGAGACAGAATTCATTCCAAAATTTCTGCCGTGTTTTTTACAGTGCACCATTATTATAACTTTTATGAGTCCTTAGACGACCAGCAAACCGCTCAAGTATAATTAAATGGCTCAGTGGAATGTAATAGCCGCGTAAAATTAGAAGCGATAAAGATGCATATACTCCTCGTCTATCATTTAATACAAATTTGCTCACGTTCTATCTGACAACTTGCTGATGGTTTTTCTGCAGTCAATAAATTAACGGAGTCCGGCTTGAGAACAACTCGCTCAAAATTTTGTCGTTTAGGATGAGGATTGTCGAATGGAATTTTAGTTTTATTAAAATCTGTAGGTAATAACCAGTTATCAGAAGTAAAATCATAATAGAAAAAAATGGGTGACAATAGTAATTCAGCGAAATTTTCATGCAGAATTCAGATAAGGCTTTAAAAGTGTTCAAAGATATACCAAGCATCTCTTAACCACATTGATCAATTACTCGTTGATCATATTAGCTAAAAGCATGCATTTCAAACTGGCCAATAGCCCACGTGTCAATTCAGCGTTTAAATTAAAATCGGCTTCCAATGCTGCATTGACAAGGACAAAGAATGAGCCATTTACGGTCACATTTGCAAATTACTCTGCTTTTTACTTAGCAATTTTCAACATTCAGGAAACCCAATTCATTTCGACGATCACGAATTAACATTGACCATATCACGAAATTAATGTTGTTTACCACGCGCAATTTCCGGTGCCTATAATAGGTAATTCATATGGCCCATACGACGCAATCCACACTAATTAATAACCCAGAATTTCCATTAAATTGGCGATAAAATGACGGTGACTGAGTGCCGTCGGAGACGACCGACGCCTCATAGATCATCCTGTGAACTCCCAGGCTCTCCTTCGACAGCCCCAGGCGAAAACTTCAAGGACTCAAACTAATCTCATTTGAGATTAGCCAGAAAATTCTATTAGGCGGTCCTTCAAGTTCAAAAACAAAAATTTGGCCCGTTATCAATCGGAAAAATATCGCTTTTCTGCGGATCATGGTGACTCGATCGAAGAAAAATTGTGGCTGAATCTGAGGGAAATAGCGAACAAGGGTGCACGCGCATCCGAACGCTGGGAATTGCTTATGTCAATTAGTAAATGATAGTAAATTCATCTGTAATTATCGAAAATATACATGCATATGTATACAGAGTGTTAGAGAAAATGCGTAACAAAATTTCACACCATCCAGAAAGTGGCAAACCGAACACGTTTGCCCCTATAAAAGTTTGCTAAAAAATTTGACTTATGAGATACTAGCTGTTAATTGTTCGGAAGAGGGGAATGTGGAAAAAACTGCCCACCAGTAAGCTATTTTTACATATAATTTAGAGAAATTGTTCAAAGTTGCCACCGCCCAAATCGACGCACTTGTGATACCTTTGACTTGACGATTGCCGGATATTGTGAGAAGGCCTGGCATTTCAAAAATATCGCCAGAAGCAACTGCAGTTCTTGCCGCGAGATTTTCTTCTGATTCCGCAGGTGTTGGATAAACAGAGCTTTTAATGTGTGCTTTAAGTCGAAGATATCACAAGTGAATCGATGTAGTTGGAAGAAACTTTGAGCAATTTCTGTAAAGTAAATGTGTAAATAAATTATTTGTGGGTTATTTTGATTTCGAATTTCCTCCTCTCAAATATTAATAGTAGTAGTAGTAAAGATAGAAGCATTTCAGTGACTCGACTATCTCGCACCGAAACTGAAGGGACTATTAAGTATGGACTTACGAGAACAGGGAATCTATGCACAAGGCGAGTTCCCACATAAGATCCCCTGCGCATAGAAGCAAGTTAAAAAGAAAGAGAAAGAAAAGACAAAGAATTATCAGCGATGAAGGCATGGAAACGGGAAGAAGCAAAAGCAGCTCGACAGATAGAAGTATCGAAGGCTTAGCCACAGTTGAGGTAACCTAACAATGTCCTCTGGGGATGCTAGTCCCCAAAACGTTAGATAGACAAGCCTAACTAACCTAACCCTAATGCCTGTTCTTGAGGAGGCCTGTCCTAACCCTACTCCCCTTGAGGGACTTCAATTATTAAAGAGCTCATTTCTCAAAAAACTATATATTTCACACAGTTTAATAGAGGCAGAAGAGTTTAATTAGCCACTTTCTGGTTGGTCTGAAATTTTGTACCTCTTTCTCTAATATCCTAAATTAGGAAGAAAACATAGATATAAAGGTAGTTCATTGAATTCAACCCATAATTCTGGAACATAATCTACCGCTAACAATAGATATCTTCATCATTACTTCATTTTTAGGGCAAAAATTTTTCATCAACGCACTGAAGTTATTTACTAAATTTTACGAGGTTCAACGTAAAAAGGATGAAGAAGTTTTTTAAATGAACGAACGCATTCCTTCACATTTTCTGTTGTTGTGTACACATATTCTCCCTAGCTTGAACGCTGCGATTGGGATTAAAAACTAAACTATTACTGCTAACGTTCATACCAATTCTAGAGAGTAGTCGTTACAGGGCGGTCTCATGTAATCCACACTTGCTGTTTCAAAGCCAACATTAGAGACATTAGATAGCATAAAGACAAAGCCAAGATAGGGCCAAGATAAAGCCAAGTTAGTCTTAGGACAAAGCCCAAATAGGAGACAAAATAAAGATAAAGATAGGATGAAGATGAAGCCCAGATAGGAGCCCCCAAGAGTGCAGTGCATGTAAGATCTCTTAACCTGTGTCCTCTGCCGAAGGGCCCCACGCGTTACCGTGACGCTGTAACTACATTCTCTTCAGCAGCTACTGAGTCTGTACAGCGAATCTGTCACGATTATAGGGAATATTAAAGGATCGGATGAAAAGCAAATTTGAATACTGAATAACATTTAAATAAATATTTATTCCTAAGATAAAACCCAATTAGATGTACAATATATCAACTTACAACGCATAAAATTACTGCAAAGGATTATAAAAAATTACTGAAAAATTATTGGCGATGTTATCAAAAGCATAATGGAAGCCGGACGTTCAATGCGTCTGAATTACTGAATAATTGAAAGCTCAATTTTATTTCTTCTTTCCATCCTGCCTACGAATAATCTGTCGCTATTGGAGGGAACGAGGATGAATCTCTGAAACGTTCACAACGGTTTTCTGCACCTCGGACGCGGTTCCAAAGAGCTACCATTGCCGACCAACAAATTAATGTGGAAGGGGACGAGTTAATGATGAGCTTAGCATTAATATGGACAGGGTCTACTCATGCAAAACCGCGGCAAAGCCGGGGAATACGAGAATAAATAGCTGTACCATTCGAACTGTACGAAATTTGTATCACCAAACGGCTAAAACAAATGTGGCTTCGACTTGGTGTGTACCTTTACGAAAACGATGACCAATCTAAGAAGAATTTTTTTTAGCCAGAAAGCGATAATTTTCGATTAAGGTAATACGAAACGAGCCCAAATGGCGTTCGTTTGTTAAATATACGTCGGTGAAACTTGAAAGACAAAGTGGTGAAAATATCCTTACGAAAATAATTTATTTGCCATCATACACAAACTTCTAAAGTTTGAAATTTTATTCCCAATATCTTCGCTGGCTTTGGATGGAAAACCCTTTCGAGGAATTAATAATTTTCAGATTATCGGAATAAAAATGAACGTTTTTCGTATACCACGGGTTAATGATGTTCACCTTTTTCACTCGAATGTTCATTAAAACTTCACGCCAGACAGTTCCGCGCGCGCTGTTAAACCGTTTCTATTTTTTAGATTCATAAGACTGAATATGATAAAAAAAATAATCGTAGTAAGCCGAATTCATTTAATTAAATTAAGCTTAATGTATTAAATTATTTTATTACATTGAGGGTAAAGTTTTTAATAATTAAAAATAATTTCATAGCGTGCTGTAGACCATGCCCTCCAGTTTTTTATGGATTACTGACTACTAGCAATTCCAAATGATGAAAAAATGATGGCATCGTCAAAAATCTGAGAAAGTTCTTCGCTTAGACGCAACTCAAACACCGCAGTCGAATAATGGCGTCTTGTCGGCGCGTAAAGAATTGCAGCCGTGCAGAAAACGAGCAGAGAAAAACAATTAACACTTTACCGCCCTACAGGACCGTGCGGGCCTGTTTCATAAGAACGTCGTTAGGTTCTCGGGAAAAGCTGAATGCAGCCTTATTGCACATTTATGCAAGGTCGCAGCTCGTTTTGCGTACAAAGCTATGTGCAGCCTTATCGACAAAAAACTTGGGCTGTAAAACGACAAGGAAGGAGACATTCAATGATTATGGACGGCCGTTGAAGCTCGGGTAATAAACGAGGTCAATTACTGAAGCCTAACCTTGCTTATTGTGAGAGTATTCGCAATTTCATATTTAAAATTATTTTCAATGCGCAATGCTTTAATAATAAACATACGTATAGTGCACTTGAAGGATTTTCCTAAACGTAACACTTTCCTTCAAGGGAGTAAATAATGACGATGACGCATTTTTGCCTCATAACCCCCCCTGGATGCTACTCGTATGTTAAGTATAGCTTTCGCACCTCGCACTGCTTGGCCGTCAAGGTCTCAGAAAACCAACGAGAAAATTAAGGAGAGATATTTTTTCTAACAATTTACATCAAATTTATGTTGCCGTATCTTTGTTCATATTTGTAATTGTGAAATTTTCACTCGCCTATGATACTCGAAATAAATTATATTTATGTACATTTTTTGTCTGAGACACATCTGAAATATCGTCATCGGTCTTAGTAATGCTTTTTATGTTAAGTTTGTTTTGAAGCTTTTAGTCAGGCCATAGTGTGACATGTCTAACTCGTTCAAACGTAAGCCAGACCAACTTGCTCAACACAGTTTCTCAGTTTTCGGGTCACGGGTAGTTCGCCTGTGAGAAGCCAACTATTAAACTAAACCTACACTCACTTCCATCACGTTTCTAATATAATCTATTCAGAACAATAAAACGCTTTAAGTGTTCTGTTTGTTACCAATTAACTTCCAGCACGTGATAAACTCAGAATATCGTTGACTGTGAGGCCGTTAA
>VOMN01132999.1:0-12218 GCA_014899125.1 Orchestia grillus | reverse complement strand
ATGTGCAGAGTTAGAAATATTATTTCCTACCTGTCAACAAGCGGGTCACGCACGTCGAGCAGGATGTTGCGACCTCAAAGCTTCAGGCCAGATTTTGGAGGCCAATTTGTCTCAATACTGTGCTTCTCTCGAGCTCTGCTGTCTCACATGCACAAAAAGCAGGATTTTTTGCGCAACGCTGCTGACCGCGAAGGAAACATACCATTTTAAAGATACCACAGATAATCCAAAATGCGTTCATCAAATTTCAACAACGCAATGAGTTTTTCAAGTTTTCATGTTCTGTGCGAACACAAACTAAATGCGCAACCGGGACCACCTCAAATAAATTACCATTTTGAAGACGCACTCACTTCACTCCCCGCTTTCAGCGGTCAATCAGCAGGCGCGCTTCACTTGGATGAGAATTCCTGATTCCCTCCGTAAGCCTGGAATGTCCTCCGTAAATCAGGAACATTAAGGCAATACACTAAGCTGTTTGAGTCCGAAAGAAAAGTGGAAATATCTTTCTTTGATTCGATAGAATGATACTTTGATCCTTGTCCAAATAAGTTTTTCCCATTCAGCCTTAATGTTTGAAGTTCTCAAGCCTTTTTTGATAGGCGCAAATCACGAGTCGCATCATTCATCTCAAGCTAATCAAATTCATACCGAACTGAATCCCCTTTACTTAAAAAATACGCTTCATCGCTGTCATAGTGTTGACGGACTCGCACCAAACTACTAGACAGGATAATATAATACAAACTGGAACAGGTATTTCAGCTGGATGAGGCGCTAGAGGTCTAGCTGATAATAGATTTGCATGTTCTACATAAATTTTATTTCCCATTTTGTATGCTAGAATTTTCAATGAAAAAATTTTCAATTTCTCGTAACTGTTTGTGCAATGGTCCTTCTGCCAAAGCAAAAAAAACTGTATAGTCACATACGAGGAGAAGAAGCAGGGGCAGGCACGATTTGAAACAGTAGCAGTACCTATGTAAATAAAACGAGAATTTGAAATACTATAGACATATATGATATATATGTATAAATAGGTAGGCTTTATGTTCGCAGACCGAGACAATGATCCCCTGTAAGGAGCGGCACACACTGCACCGCATATGCACATCTTTCGTGTTAGCAAATGAGCAAGTTGCCAGCTGTATATTATTTTACCGTTATCAGCTGACGAGTCTATTACCTAGGGCTGAATAAAGCGATACTTCTTATTCAGGGGGTGACAGGGTGAGAAAAAAATTGACCTGCTATAAAAAACACTAAAGTTTTAAAATATGCCTGACAATTGTAGTCTAAATCAGTCAAAAAATCTTATCCGGTAGATTTTTAAAAATTAATTCCCAGTATAATCTGGCTCCCCATACATTAGAATAGCCGTTTGTAATTATCTCACTCAGCATCTTTAGGAAGAGTAATGGGAAATAATCTTACTTTCTATCGGGCAAAGATATTTTTGTAATAATTTAGCTGTGCGTCAGCAGACCGCTGGTGGCAATTCTCAGTTGCCTCCAGCAACAGCTCTTGATTATAATCGAGCCCTGCAGTTGCCATACGAGCTTTTCGTGATGCTATAGTCTGTTTTTTCATAATTCATTAGCTTAAGTATGAAATTTCTGGAATTATTTCATAATAAATCGTACAATGTCCTTTCATGAAGAATATTTGGAGGTGGTGTAATGCGGCGCGTACGTCCGTATTCTCACAAAATCGCTGTTGAAATTTTGTTCTCATTTTTTTCCAGTTACTTCTCTCTCGTAAGTGCTTACTAAGATTAGCCATGCCTATTCTTGTGGCTCCTATTCTAGGGCACTACAGTCAGTGGATGGCATCGAAAACAAACTTTACAGCTTATTGGCTCACCTTTAACGTTGATTACAGCTTTCATTCTGTTGCGCATATGTTCGAAAAGATTTTTTAAACAATACTAGCGAATATTGGTTCTAAATATGAGCAAACGTTGACAAAGATCTTTCAACGAAAAAAGAAAAGGCATTGAGGCCCCAATTGATCTCACAAATTTTCATTAAGGCTTAAATCAGGAGACCTTGGAAGATATTCCATATGAGAAATAGATCCCTTGTGATCTCTCAAACAATCTTGCTTAACATGAGACCAGTGGATGCGATCGTAGTTGTCTTGAAAAAGAACGGAACCATCATGAAAATAAAAATCTGTTGACCGATGTACTTGGCCTCCTAGGATATTCAGATTACCCTGAGATTTTATTCTGTTGCTGCATAAAATTGCCGAACCTAATCCCGACCATATGATGCACCCCGAGGTCTTTACAATTGCCATTGAAGCCTGAAATATCGAAGCGATGCATGAAGAATCCAAAGCTTCATATGCTTATCGTCATACTCTAACTCTACCATCTTTCATGAACAAGATGAACTTCGATTCATGTGACCATAGGACGTGTTTCCATTGCTATACAGTTGAACATTTGAGGTCTTTCCAAATAGGAGCCGTTTCGATCGATTAGCTTTACTGACCAATGGTTTCATGGTGGAGGCCCAACTCCGTACACCCATTTCTTTCAGTTCTCAGCGCATGGTGAGACAGAAATTTGCTAAGGACCATCATTGAAAATGTTAGGTAACTGCTGAACATTTTTCGGCTAGTTTGCTTTCATCAATCGCTTCAAAAAATGCGAGTATCCAGAATTTTAGCTACGCCACTGTTACCCCTAAATGACTGCACTTCGTCATTTTTTCCCCTGAGCAATTATTCTTTACACAGTCCTTTCTCGTATGATATTCATTTGAGACACTTTTCTAGCACTTGTCTCAGTGCAAACCTATGTCATATCATTTGTCAAAAATAGAGGTTTGTTTGTTTTGTAGGGTTTTTGTAGCGGGATTAATCATGCATGATGTCTCGGAGAGAGCAGGTGCTGTACTGACTACCAGTGACACTGAACTTGACGTACCCACTTTGCTGCTCCCTATTTTCATGCCTTCTTTGATGATGATTCTTTATCGTTTCTCCCTCTTCTTTCTTAATTTGTTGTTTTTAATGTGCAGGAGATCTTATGTGGGAACACACATCGTGCATAGATTCTTCGTTCTCCTAAGTAAATATTAAATAATCCCTTCTCTTTCAGTGCGAGGTAGTCTGAGTTACTGACACGCAGCTATGCTTACGACTACTACTGCTAAACTATTGTTACCATATTCTTTTTCTGCGAATTAGTCATGAAAGAATGCGTAAAAAATTATTTTGTATATGTATATATTTTACACGGGTGCGGCAATTTTTTTCGCTGGATAGTATAAATTATCCACGGCATATATCACTTATTTGTATAACTAAATAAATAAATTATTGGCTAGAAGTGAATTTTTTTCATATGCTTTCCATCAAAACGAGTAAAAATCAGTGCATAAATTAAAAGTTTGGCAGCGGGGTTTGACGAAACAATAATAAATACATTCTCACAATAATCGTACGATGGTAACTGGTCCTGAGTTCAATTGGATTATATATTTTACTCGAGTCATTTAAATGCAGCTGAATTGCAGAGAGAAATAATGAACTTTGTTGTTCAATATTAAAACTTGAAGTGTCTGTGAGGGAGTTAATTAAAATGTGGTACACGAGCCAGAGTTCGCGTCAATCACGAAGGTGCTCGTTACTTTGCTGACCAGCCATGCTATTCAGAGCAATTTTTTCTGCTTTCCGTTCGGGAAATTGCGCGTGATGTTCGTAGCTCGAGCCCGCATCAGAACTGGGTTTTCAGGAAGCCAGTCGTACCGGGTTGGAAGTTTTTCTTGAGTTTTCGACATACTTTGTTGAAAACGAACAGGAAAGCATAGTATTTAGTATTGTGTTTCTTTGCCAATGCTTAAGCAGTTTCAAGGGTTTAACTCTTCCGAAACTGGTGTTGGAGGGTGAGGGATGTTTTCATAACTTGGGTAAAAAATCTGAAAGAATGTGTCGGTATTTGGAGAATCGAAGCAAGAAAGGTTTGAAGCATCCTTTGTACTAACTACAAAATGAGCGGCTGCTTGTGAAAATGAATCGAGCCATGAAAGGGCCGAGGCGTTCTTTGTACCTGCGGCACTCTGAGCTCCGGGAAAGCATTGCAAGGCTCTGCAGTCACAGCGCTCGACCGTATCCCTACGCTGTCGACTCAACTGTGAGAACAAAGAGAACTTTCGCTAAGAAGTTTGCTCGTGCAGCTCAAAAGATCAAGTTCACTTTCCTACGGGGAGTGAAGGCTAAACTCTATTTTTGAAAGTAGAACATTTAAACGCAGACAAGAGTTTGGCAAAATTTCTAACAAAAAAATCTAGTTTGACAGAAAAGTCTTCATGGCGGGTAGAATTGAATCGTTAATTTTTGCAGTAAAGTATAAGTGCATAAAGTTTTGCCATCAAGTTCAAAGCGGACCTTCATGAGGACGGAAACGACAGCGTTATGCAGCTGGCACTAGCACGAAGTGTTCCACTTCATTAATACCTTTTGATTCAATTAATTAAAATCTTATCGATAGAATGAGATTTCAAAGCTCGATATTTTAGTAGTTACAACGTGGAGCTTTTTTCAGCACCGCCGCCATCGGCTAATGGCCCATTAGGGAGAATTAAACCTCGGTTATGGAGGAATGTTGGGCAATTTTTTATTGCACAAGGTAAAGCAGGAATCTTTGAACACGCAGTTTGATTTTCGATGGTAGCATGTATATTCTTTGAAATGACTACGAATATTAAAATTTATTTTACGTACAATATAGAACCACTTTATTTTGATTCAATTTCATTTTAAGCCTGAGTAAAATTGTTCATTTTTACTTGGTAAGCACTGAGCCTCTTTAAGCTTAACTACGATAAAACAATAATATTTTATTCGGCAAAAGCCGAGCTTCCTTAAGCTCAAGTGTAATATAACAATACTATTTTCATTCAGCAAAAGCCGAGCTTCCACATATACACTACAAACACATAAAATGCAATATTCCTCTGATGACGACATTTTCCTTGACCTGCTCTCAATTAGGCTGGGTTTGCGAGGCGTGCATCACGACTCGGATGCAATTATCAGTATGAAGCAATGGATAGATTTGTTCTTTAACATATGACGACGCTAACATGACGGTTGTCAAGGAAACCTCGACGCGATTATTTCCGAGCCCGATCTCAGTGAGACGAATGAGAAGAGTTGAGTACAGCACGCATCAGGGCCTAGGCAGTGGAGGATGTCTCATCACTCGCCATGTCAACATTTGATGCAAATTCTATTGAAACCTTTAATTTAGCAAACCTAACACATAGAAGTTCAAGGACTAATCAATACTACTTCTGTTATGATAGAATTGGATCAAAGCAATTTCAGGTCGTCTCAAAACAATTTTTCCATTGAACAAAACAGTAAAAAGATTTGAAAATATTTTTTTTCGTACACGACGGTGAGTAATTTTTGTAAATTGCATTCAAAAAGGGTTTAGAATATGTCAAAAATCGTATGACTGAGGAATGCAACCAATGACATCAATAGTTTCGGAAAATTAACTTAATGAAATTAGCTTATACAGTTCATCGTCAGAAATAAAGAAGGAAATTAGAGGGTTTCCTGCTCTTTCACGTTTACGTGTAGACATGTGCCAGAGTGTGTTGATGTTTTCACAGTCAACTAACATAACTTGCTCTATTCCTGGTTGCAAACTTAGTGAACTATTGGTAAAATTCGACTTCTGAAGAATATTGAAGCTTTTACGTTTTTAATATATGGCTGTATTAAGTTGGCACCACGTGCAGCTCCCAGCCAAAGGCTCGAGACGCCAGCTTTAGATCTCTCTAGCAGTTCTTGCGCCACCACATTACGTTTATTGCTTGTTAATTTGTCCTTATTCATTGGTGCTCAGCTTTTCTATCCATTTGCAATTATCCAACATATGATATTTTGATGGAAAATTACAAACTCCTGTACGAAATTTCTGGAATTCGAACAACTACTTCATCTTTGAGAGTATTCAATTATATCATCGGAGTCCTCTAGAACTAAATTAATCATATTTTGTCCGGAAATGTTAGAAAATTGTAATTTTATATCTAACTGAGCAATAAAATGCGCAAAAACATGGTTTCATTATTAGTCACTAGTCTTAGTTACGATACAAATGCGTGAAAAGATTTCGCACGAAGCTAATGTTTTGAGTCAGGAAAATTTTTCACTCGTACCTCTTCCTCTCAGTATTACTCCACATAGTTTTCTAGACAAAGCTGTATTTGTGTTCAACGTTCACATGAGTGTTATTTAACCCTGAAATCATAAAATTAGCTCCCATAAAATTTCTCGTTCGTCTTAACGTAGAAGCATTTCTCAGAGTGCGAGCTGCCAGATGATGCCGTGTTGCTGACGGAGCCGAAGACGTGAGGATTTTTGACTTCGCTCAGGTTAACTGAAGCTTCAAAGCTCGTTGCAGAAATAATTAGCGTAAAATTTGTGAAGGCCTAATGCGTTCATAAGATTATTAGGTAGACCTCGAGGTTCAAGGGAATTGTGAATTATTCTTTCTGTGGGTAAATATTGATATCTTGCACCAAAACAGATATGCTTAAATCAATGATTTGAATGGAGAATGATTTTCATCCCATTAAAAGAGTAGAGTTTATCACAACATGAGTAATTTTTCCTCTGAAAGAAGGCTTTACCAACCCTTTGATCTCGAAGTCGAACTAATGATTACATCAGGGCATTATGCTTTTATAATTTTTTCCTCATTTACTTGCGCGAAAAACTTTGAACCTTAGTTCGGCCCAGCGAAGTCAAACTTCGTCGCATTTTGGCTGTCGGTATTTCAAATTTTGGGCAGTAAAAATTTGCCTCTGCAAGAAGTCGGTAATTTCATCGCCATAAAATTTAGTCGTATAATTTCGGGAAGCTGCTTTTACTATGATGTGCGTTCGGAGTAACGCAAAGTTCTACCCGAATGGACAAGTAATTTTTGAGAATATTGGTTGTAATGAACTGCTGACGAAGCACACTTGATGCTCTGAACTGCTGAACTGCTGTTATGAACTGCTGACGAAGCACACTTGATGCTCTGAACTGCTGAACTGCTGTTATGAACTGCTGACGAAGCACAATTGACTGCAATGAACTGCTGAAGAAGTAAACTTGATACAATGTACTCTTTTTAGATTCAAATCCAATTATTATAATTGATACTACGATCGACAATTATTTCACTCAAATAAACGTGACATTTAATTCAATCTATTAGATTTCCAAAGCGACAAAAGTATTAATAATCTCTTTTCAAGCTGATTATCGATATATATAATGGAGTGTAACCATGTTTGTTTAGTTTTGTGAAGAAAAAATCGTATTTGCGCTCGAAAATTTGGAATTGTAAAAATATATCATTCCTACGTATAAAGGCGCTTAACTTATGTACCAGAAAGCTTCCTAGCAGTGATAAAGAGTAATATAGATGATAACGATATGTTTTTTCAAAACTTTGCAGGTCTTTTGCTTTTTAACTAACGTTTTTTGTTGAATCACTGAAGGTATGATAATGAGAATTATTTACGAAATGAAATTCTGCGTCTTAATGCTCCAACTTTCAGTGCTTCTGTCATCTGCAGAGTCGATCCATCCCATCATTGAGCACTTCATGAACTTTCCGGAGGGGAAAATGCTTTACGGAGACTTTCCTCTGCCTTCGACGAATATTTACGATTCTAACGGCGTTCGTTCAGCAGCTAGCGAGAATCCTTTATTTAAAAGATCTTCCTCATCCGTACGTCCATCACACCAAGCTTTGTTATCTTATGAAATGAATGGAGAATTGATAAAAGATCTCAATCAGGGTCTCCACAGCAATGGAAATAACCTGAAAGGTGTACGAACGCAACTGCAAATGTACCATCCCTCCAACGTGATTTTATCCGATCCGCGAGATTTATCAGGGCTTGCAAAAAACTATATGGAAGAGCTCAGTATTTTTTCGTTTGAAAAAGCGAAACAAACAACTACGGGTAATGTAAGTTCTCTGAAAAGTTCTTCGGATTCTGGTATTCCAAATCTATCTTCGACTGGAAACGACTCGCGGTTGATTGCCACCAAAAATCTAATTGAAATTGGTAACTCAAACACAAATGCAAAACCTTTCGGACTACATGGGTCCAGGTCAGCGTCGACTAAAAGCATCGGGAACTTAGAAGATTTTACAGCATTACAAAGCTCCGTGCATCGCGGCATGGGAAAAAGTTTTTCTCTAAGCTCATTGGAAAAGAAAACATATTCTGCTCCGGACTACAAAGCTCTGTCTACAACTGGAACTTCCCATCACGAAGCGCCTCATGTCGGAAGGTTAACCACAAACAGAACCATTCGAAAAACACGCAGAGAATTGCCCGTTTACGCAGATGACTTGCATTTTCTCGGAATAAGAGAACACAGTTGGGGTCTTGGTAAATCCTTGCTCTTTCTGCGTCAAGACAAAAGACCTCAGGCTGTGACCCGAAGTGAGATTTCCGTTGAAAAGAGAAGAAAAAATCATCGCGTCCAAGCAGATTCTCGTGAAGGTCCGGAAACAGCCGTCGCAGATGCTGCAGGTGAGTGTTAGAAGGTTTGCGTCTGCGCCACGGCATCAAGGAATTTGTTCCAAAAGTGTGGATTTTGTGAAAAAACTCAGCAGATAAACGTTTTTATTTGGATTCATCTGAAAAGAAATAATTCAATTCTCAAAATATCGTAGACATTCAACGACTATCATTTGTGAACATTGTCAGGTGTTTCATAGTTTTCACGAACAAATGAAAAACTCTTACTGCCTAAATCCTCAATCGAATATGTAAATTTTCTACCTACATTTCAATTCAAATTTTATCCAAAATGTTATCTATTCCTTGTTTAACTGTTATATTCTTTTATGATTGAAACTAGAAAACCTATACGTTCTTCGCTTGAACAAAATTTCTGAATAAATAACATGAAATAGAAGCGCTTAGGTGACACCCGATCTATATTTGAATGTGATTAAATTAGAGTTATTAGACTAGAGGTACAAAATCGATCATTATTTAAAGTGAAATAAATGCTTAAACTCCAACTTCGCATGGCCAGCTCATTGGCGGAACAAAAATACTACAGCGAGATATTTGAATTGAGAAGCATCAGGTGCGGGCATAATTTATACCTGACATCAGGGACTATGTATTCGATAAAGAAAAATCTATGTGGCTGCAATGTTTCAATAATCGTGAGATCTCAATTATTTCCTAGGGTCCCATTGAAATGTGTCAAAAACAAATGGATATTGCATGCCACTTATTTAAAGTATTTCAGTTTTTATGCAAAACTCGCTTATGTGCTCTTTTTTTTACATCACCTCGAGACCATCCAAACGCATGCTTCTGATTCCGGTTGATGAAGTTTAAAGAAGTCTGTTAGTATATAATTGCATTTAACTCTACAAAAAATCATCGCCCACTAGAATACAACGATGAACATTTATTTTAGATGAAAAATGACATCTGAAGTTCACAGATCAACATGAATCAGTTGGAAACCCGAAATTCAACGTATTAACGTATCTTTGAAAATCCAAGATAATGAAGAACATTTGTTTCAATTGGCATTTTAAACGGCTATGCAGACGAGGGAGGAAACCCATCCATTAATTTCGTGTAGGGGCCCGAACCACATAAATGAGCTCTGATGCACGCTGCGTAAGCCTGCCTTATGGCCTGGCACTTGACTCACTCGCCAGTCATTTTGCTCATTCCAAGTTCTTGAATGCATCCAATGCCTCACTTGAAGTGTCTGAAAAGCCTTGTTGTACATGTAATTCTGCTTGGATCATTAAATTTTATCAATGTATTAAACTCCTCTTTATTTAGAATAGATTACATTTCTTTGCGCTTGTAGAAAACAATTGCAAGCGCCAAAGCTCAGGGGCCAAGTAATCGATCTCCTGGTCCTCTCGCGCGTTTGCAAGCAGAGACTGTGTCCTGCCTCTTGTGTGGTCTAGGTTACTGCCGAGATGAGTCGCATGGCTGGATTGAATTAACACCATCAGTTTAAGCATCTTTGATCAATTTCTTAATGTTTTAAATATTTCATTTTTGGAAATTACTCACCGTATGCGCACAACTGTAATAAAATGAAAATTTCAATTTCTTAACGGTCAACCGTATGGCATTATGGGAGAAATAGAGAGATACTAGCGAATTCTGCTGAGAAGGTGTGGAAATGAGGGTTTGGTTCTGCTTCGAAGGAGTGAAAAAACTGATTGGAAGTTTAAAACAGGCAACATCGATCGGCAGTTCCTGAATGACTGTATCATCAACTTGATCGTCCCGAAGTTCCTGCAGTTTAAACTTCAGTTCGAGCTTCATTCTCACCTCCTACAAACAGACTCTCCGTATCGTCAGCTCCATAACAGACTTGTAAATAAGGAAATCTCCAACAAGATAAACCCCCACAATTTTTTAACTAGTGAACATACTCATCTCTGTACGATGAGCTTAAAAAGAAATTTTCATGCTTAGATAATGTAATCAGTCTATAACCTTCATCAACTGATGTTATATATAGTAGGAAATCTAATGTTTGCAGGACGACGAATGAGTTTTAATGGCTTAGATTAGGTCTAACTAATCATTTTAGAGCTCTGATGGCTATAGAAGTAATTTTCAATGGTTCATCCCACATTTTAAGCAATAGAAGCAGAACCTTTGGCAATTGGTTTGACACTTGCTTTTCATCCAACAAAATTAACGTATGCCCGTCATTTTTAAGCTTTCAAAAAACTCTTTCATTGTTCCAGAACAGAAAATTTGTTCAGCATATCTATAAACTCCCTTAGTGCCATTTAGTTAACCATTGGCTTTTCATCGTATTACAGTTCAGTGCTTACGATGAGCAATTCCTAAAATGCAATGATTAAAGCAAAAAATTGAATTAAATCAATTTTTAAAGCTGAAAATTCTTCACGTTCGCTTTTTTTTAGAGTTTAACTTATAGTTCCGCTATCATAACAAAGTGTGCAACTTCTGTCTGAAAACAGAAAGACGCACTCGTACGAGCCAATACTGCAAAGTCCTTATGCACTACATTGAAACAAAATTTTGGCACCATACATACTAACGGTTGTGTGGAATAGCTGCAATCATTGTATGAAATATTACACAGTCTAATTAATGCGTACAAAAGAGTGTGAAATAATAAAAATTCTCTTTCTGAAGGCAAATAAAAGGCCGCTTACATTTCTCAGTAAAGAGTGTGATCTAATGCAAGCCCTCCGTGCTATGCAGTAACGTCCTGGGCTCTAATGCCATCGTTGCAGGCCTTATCTGTGGAAAGTGCAGGGCCGCCGCTTTTTATGTCCGGGTTGGGCGCCATGATCATTGTGTGATAGTCGTCGTTGTTGCTAGATCACTGTAACAGCAAAACAGCCAGCAGCTAGCCAACAAACAGCAAATTAACTACCNATCTATAGCCAGCTGGAAGGGAACTAAGAGACAACCACAGGAAAAGCAACAGGCAAACATACGAGAGGTAGCGGAGATATCGAAGACAATTAGTGGACAACGTGTAGGGAAAAACAGACATCTAGCGGACAACCTTCGGGAGCTAAAGCCATCAAAGGGACTGGCTTCAGGCAATTTATGTATGTACGTGGGCAATATGGGCATCGGAAGCAAACAATCGATACGGAAAACCAATGCAAATACAGTGATTCGTGCTTACGTTAATTATTTTCAATTAAAATATGTGATGCCTGTAGTCGCAATAGCATGGACTACAATATAATAGCATGGACAATAGCATGGACTACAAGTCAAGTGCAACTCACAATATTTTATTTGCTTGTAAGCTGATTAGCAGAAGAGTCAGACTACATCGGAGGAACTGGAACACTTTAATAATTCACCCGACAACGGTCACTCAATCTTCGCATACCGCGCACGGTAACACAGCGGGTACGTAATAAATTAGGTTATAATCGACACCTATGCTGAAACATATAAAAACTCCTGAAATACATTTGTAAATTGGATTGAGACTGATTTCATTGGTTGCATCATTTCCCTCAAGTTTACAGACGCGAAGTAGGGATTCATAATCTCTAGCGTTTGAATTATCTCTCGAATTTGAATAACTCTCGAATTTGAATTAAGGGGACCGTCCCATTTTTGGAAAAGTTTTTCCCTATGGGATGGATCTGCTTCAAATTAGACACACGTATGTAACTCAATAAA
>VOMN01132991.1:0-27642 GCA_014899125.1 Orchestia grillus | reverse complement strand
AAAGTAATGAATACAGTTATATAGGTTATGGGAGTTGTTTCTTTTAAATTATAAAGGAAATACCACCGACCTACGTTCATTTGAAAATGTGGCTTTTATGTGTTATATAAAGTTTAGAATACCATCTGATCACGTTCTTTAACGTTAGAAGTACAGTAAGTGAGTTTACTAAAGATTCCAATCCAGTATCAGCACGTCCTTCAGAACCATGTGTTTAAATTCTTCTTTAGAATTCCATGTGCAGCCCCGAGTTTTTCGCATGAACTAGTATAATACAATGATACTTCTAAATAGACTGATAAGAAAATCACGCTCAATACTCAAATAAATCTTTGCTAGCCTGAGTGTGTCAGTTCTCACTCTTCGATTACAGTGCTGCAGTGTCAGACTGCATGTGAGGGTGTATGTGGCTTAGTGATTTACGTAANACATGGTACCGAAGCTTTAAAGTATTAGTTCATTAATTTAATTTTTTTATTCAGGTTCAAACCATCAGTAAATTTATTACACGATCTGAGTAAGTTAAACTTTTGTTTGCATTACCGTTTATTAATATAGGGTATCATTAATGCACATTTACATAAGCTCCCTCGACAATAGATTAGTCACCTATTCTTTTTCGAGTTCCAGTTATTTGCTTCGTGCATCAACCTATTTTCGAAGCTGTGACCGAAGTTTAGGTTATACGCAAGCACTGGACAGGTATCAGTCTTCATTCAAAGCAGGCAAGGTATAGACTAATTCCTTAGTCGTTCCCCAAACGATGGGACGAAAGCAAGAAATCTTGGAATGGAAAAAAGGGGCTCTTGAATTTGATTGGGCTAAAGGACACCCATTGAAGGAATTAAATAGCGGAATTCGTTGGTGTTCTATCTCGCATTGTTGTGTGGGTCTACCAACAATGGAAACAGTCCGGTACATACGGTGATTCAAAGCCAAATTGTAGTCGGAAAAAAAATCTAACCAATATAGGGACCAGCGCCTCATCCCCCGAATTGTTGACCAAAGTCGCTTTGTATCAAGTATGGAACCATGGCGAAACGTTAATGATGTAGAGTGTTTGTTTTCGAGCATTTATTCCATTAAAAAATTATATTTCTTACATGATACATTAAGATTAAAAATTCTAGAACAGTGGTTCCCTAATTGAGGGTCTTGATGCCTCCTTGGAGGGTCGAGGGAGCCCAACTGTTGGTGCTACATTCAGCGTTTTCGTTGCTCTAGCCACTTTGATTAATATTTAAAGTGTGTTCATACAAATCAGAGCCTTTATAATTAATGCGTTTACAAGAGATATAGAAATGCTGGGGTCATGATACGTTTGAGGCTGCTGGAAGAGTCACGCGTTGAAATTTTTATGAGAAACTCTGTTCTAAAGGATCTCTGAATCATTCTTCAAATTTGCAGATGTATTTACACTTAATAGGAAAAAACCTCTGCCACAGAAATGTTAGCAAATAAAAAGATTGGCATCTAAGTGCAGTGTCCCCCATGGTAAGGAAATGTTTATGACTTTGTTGAATCCTTAGTGAATCTCATGTTAGATAAACCCTTACATCTCTGTAGAGTTTATGGAACCTCCAAGTGAGTTATTGTTACAAGACTGTATCTGTATTTTTGTTTGCAGCTGTCTTTATTTATTGCAGTGATGCCCCAAAATGGACAATACCAGCGCTAAAATACGTTAAAAAAATATTATTCTTAAAAATATCACTCTTGGCCTATTGGAACCGTAATTTTTCAAAGTTGTGCAAGACGAATTAAATTTTTAGTATCCGAGTTGACAAAGATTTGGGAATGCTATGCTGAAAAGTTGTCCAGTCAACTATTTACACCTGCTTTCCAAAGAACAGAACCGCGTGGATTAACGCTTCGATTTGGCGCTGCACGGCTCCAGACGAGAAAAAACTGAGAATCTCTTTCCACGCTAGAGAGTAGTCGGCCGATACGAGGGAGGAAGTACCTGCCAAAATACTTCACAGAACGAAAACATTTGGATAGCCGCAAGGGATGAAAAACAGTCAGTATCATCTATAAAATATAAACCAATTTCAATGTTTTCCCAATTTACAAAGTTAGCTCCTGATGATTATGAAGGCTTACATTTGAAACCTAGCATACCTGTCGTATGAGGCTCTAATGGCAGCTGTGAGACACTTTCAATAATTTATAATTAACTATATCTGGTAATTTTCTTTAACCTACAAAATGATATAGCTCCTCAACCATATTTTTTTAAATATAAGTTTACTCAAGAGCACACTGAATCAATATTTGATACTGTAGTTCTTAACAATGACGGGGACTGTAGCCGATAGTCGAAGAATGCTATTTTTTTCAAATCCCAAATGGTTTTTTCAAAGACGTTTTATACGACACATTCTCAGTTAATTTTCCACATATAATACTGATCTTTTTGCTTGAGGAGTACTTTGTTATTCATTAACTGAAGGATGAACTGAGCGTAGCCTAAGTGCTAAGTTTGATTCTTTTCGCCTTAAATTTGCAATGGTGTAAGAAAAGAAACTTCGTTTCAATTTTCATTTAAGAGAGCTTAAATAATCCGGCATTGTTATTTTTAAAATACAGTACATAAGCTTAAGATTCATTTTTTAGGGAAAATAAAACAAACAAGTTGATGATCTTATTGAATGAGTTGCTATTGAAATCTTGCCCCAAAATGCAGTGTGGGAGGGAGTGCTCGAGGGTTGCATTAAGGAAAAAAATCAAGACGACCTCACGCAGTTGCTGCCTTAGAGTAGCCAGAAGCACGTGTGTGGAGGTAAGCAGGTCTGACTTGCACATGCTGCGATAGCGCGTGCGCCGGGGAGGTCGTTGAAGAGTCCAAGTTTTTTCAAAGATCGGCTCTGAAAGTTAAGATATCTCTGTTGTCAAAAGATTTTATAACACAGGGAGATCGCTAGCGCCAGGAGGACAGAATTCAAGAGGTAGCTTCATTCATGATCAGAAGAAAGCACAGGCAGAAGAGGAAAGGAAAGTCGTAATTTGAGTGGCAAAATGCAAGCCGAGTCCTGAGTGGTGGCCAAAAAATTGGGAGGAGCGAGAAAATGGAGCGCGGCTGCGCGCGCAGCCTAAACTCGCCTGCCTGACGCAAGAGAACGCTCCTGAGGCTCCAGAGCCCTGATGCTCACTTCTTGCGTTCCTACGCCGCTGGATATTATTGCTCTTTTCATGACAAGCTTTATGATATGAAACTCATTTGCCCAAACAAATGGAAAACTATTTTATTCGGCTCTTAATTGGATAGTTTTTGAATTCCGTTTTGGGAGTGCTAATATTGTGATAGCCGCCGCCTTTGAGAGATCACGAAAGACCCATAAAAAATTCCTCACAAAAGATGATATTAATAATTTAAGTTATCCAATTCCAGCTGACATGCAGAGAAATATGTGAGCTCATATAAGGCTCTATAATTAAACTTTATTTGGCCAGTGGGCATTGTTCCCTCAGACGTTCTAACGTTGGTGCTCGCCTCTCGAAAATTAAGCTTAATTTTCTAGTTAAGTATTTTCTCAGGCAAAAGCTGATATATTTTTCACCCCTGAAGTCTTATGCTGGAGTTTGCATCAATTGGGCTGCACGCTTTTCATCTAATTTTCGACATCCCTAAGTTCAACAGAATATATATGGGCATTCCATTTATACCTTTGGTGGAGCGCTTTTTTTACGTATTAGACGTGAAGGCTATAAAACTTAGAATCTAACGATGCATAAACTTTGATTTCAAATTGTAACCACGAAGCTTATTTTCTTTTGCCCTCTTAATCTAATTTTTGTATATCATAATTCTTTCGCTCTTACATTTTCTGATCAACCGAAACAACATATTGTCGTATTTACAGATATTCCATCCAGTAAAAACGCTTATTTGTACTCTTTTATTTATACCGAACCAGATTGATACGTAAATGTGCCATCATCTTACAAACGAACGAATGGCGTGACTTTTCAAAATTAGGAAATGAAGTATTCGTCGCACAGTAGCAGCGTAGTATACATAATTCAATGATCAACTTCAGTGAAGAACAATTTCATACCTCACATAAAATCACATGAGAAAATTATCAACTTGCTTATCAAATTTAAAGCATACTAAGCTTTAATTATTATACTAGCAAATAATAATAATAAAACTAACAAATAAATTGACAATATTACTCGAATAATGTCTAAAAATAAATTTTTTGTTGCGACTGCTGATGAATATATTTTAGACAATATTATACGTGAGAAATCATTTTTTCAGTTTCTGCATATGAAAACTTCTTTTCAATGTAGGAATTATTTCAAAATAGCCCGCAGTTCTACGAAGAGATCGTTAAAATAGGCGTTGCAATCAGCATTTGTTGGAACTCAAGTTCTGTCGCTCTTTGGTAATCTAGAAGGCCGCGCGCGCCAAGTTTTTATAGAAAATAATTCTAATTCCAAGAATTTGTCTAAACGAAGAACTAAATATTCGTTCGGGATTGAATTCATGAGCCACCGTCTCGTAATTCCCAGGCGAACGATTGTCGGATCTAGTTCACTTTACTGTGTATAATTTTTTTGATTCATGTGAAATGTTCTGTCAATACACACATGAAAGTTTGTTATTGGAATTCCTTGTAGCAAGTTTTTCTATTTGCGCCTTACGAGCCCGTAATCAAAATTTTCGGAATTTCAGTCCCGTCCTCTGCATCTGAAGGAAAACAAATAAGTTGCGTTATTAACATACTACAAACCAAACATTATGCATACAGACACTAAAATCCTCTATGCCACGATATAAGGTGAACGTTGTTTCATCCTTAGCTCCAATTGGTGCAAAACGCGTCATATTTATGCTAAGAAAAAAGGTTCACTACAAACAGTTCCAAAACTCAAACACCATGAAATATTTTATTCATATTGAATTTTTAATCCAAATCAAATAATGTCGGTACGACTATTTCTTTATCAAAATCATAGCGCTTGTTTGACGTACGAGCACGATATCTTAAAATAAAAGTCTTCATTTTCTTCTGATCTATTCAGTAAGGAAGAGCCGGTACGATAACAACCGTTTGTATTGTTCGTCAAATGATACTCTGTTTTAATGAACTTTTCGCGATAAATGCTATCATCTCAGGAAAATAAATATCAGATGATATCATAAATTATTACTGTCTGATCCGTAACTTACGCTCCCTGAGTGCATTTGTGGAAAATACTCAAACAGCTGATTAGTAAATAGTATTACCTACGATTGATCAAATTATATAGATGAATTTTACATGAATGGCTTTCGAATTTTATAGGTATTTAATACATACATTTTTAAATGAACTCAATGAATGTTCACTGATCGTGCAATGAACAACCAACCCCTCTCAGTGGAAATAGTATTTTCCAAAATTATCGCTAAGTTTAAATACATTTACAATAACTTGAAACAAACAAGTTGTTTCCGGTGAAACAGACGGAACAAGTGAAAATACAGTTATTAGTAACACATAAAAAAATTACCTGACTAGCAGTTTTACTAAATAGTATCTAAACACAATAGTTTATCATATCTAGTTAAATACCAAAAAACACCATAAAAGTTCTTTTTTATTTAAAATAAGGTTAGAAGTCTAACTTCAAAACATGGTGAACACTGGTGAGTATTCCTTCATAACTAATTAGAAGCTGGAAATTTCGGACATTCAATTTACTACGTAAATAAATTGTACTACAGGTCGTCCTTCACGGAGGCCGCCGGTCGTGCGCGCCGCCGTGTGCTGCGGCCGCCCCATGCGACCGATGTGGCCGCAGCCCAGCGCCGCTGTAGGCCGTCACACCGAACGTCTTCTCAATTTTTGATGGTGTATTCGGCCATGAAACTCTCGTGTTAGTGTGGTGGCATGCAATGCTTGTTCTCACCCTCAGAGTCAAAACTAGGAACTGGGTCACGTGAAAACGTCAAGTATCGCGGATTTTTTTCGATGTTTGAGAATGAAATACTGAAATTTTATTTAAAATGCGATTTTCGAATATTGTACGTATAATTTATGGGATTATTGAAGACTTAAGCGTGAACGAAGTTGTCAAATTAACCTTGCGGATCCGAGTTCTGAAATCTCATTCGCAAACCATAATTTCTCAATTTACCATCGCGTTCCATGTTGCTGATCACGCACCCCGCAGTTATTTCGCTCCTGTTGCGACAACACAGGGTGATGTAGAGAACTCATGTCTCTCGTGAAACCGGTTTTAGGTCAGTGTACGTGAACGTTCGAGCGTGGGTGCCACCTACACAGAAAACCTGCGCCAGAACTGGGACGACATCGCAGAGAGTGAAAAAACTCTAGTTACGAACTAAGGTATCAATACTAATATTGATAAATATTCCCCTGAGAAATATCATTTTCGGTATAGGATAGTTTTGCTAAACTATATAGAAATGTATCTTTTCATCATGAATGTTAATTTGAGGGGAACAAAATAAATATCTCTAATGTACCCATGGTAAGAAAGAACTTTCATTTACATGCTAAATCATGGTGATACAAAGACAAAGAATGTGTGATAAAATTAAAAATTTTAATCCTTTTCCTGACTGACGAACGATTAGGCCTTTGCGATTATTCTACGTCCAGAAGCAATTATAGACACACATTTCTCCCTACATTTCAGCTGTTTTAGGAAAAATCCAACATTTAAAATACATTTTTCAACAATAACAAATCTCTCGTATACTAGAAAATAAGAGAACGTTCTTAAAACTCTCGGTCGTCCAAAAATACGGGCTGCTACTCTTGGACCTCCTTTATGCGTCTCCAATCATCCGGGTCTTCTGGCTGCAGCCGTCGCTGCAGATGTCGAGACGTACTCCTGAAACACACGACATCGTCAGTTAGATTCCCGTACTCTAATCTTTGGATGGGAAAGTAAATAAAACAGTTAGTTAACCATAATTCGTATCGTGAGTGCTGAAACTGAATAGTTGATATACATATGAAGCAAGTTTGTTCCTTTGAAAATCTTCTCGTGCGGTGTTCACTGATATTCGAATAATTTTAATTCATTTAATTATTTAAGGGCAAAAATTCTACGTTTATTAACGATTTTCAGTCAAGAAACTTGACTGTTTCGATCACTGATGTTTCAGAATTTACTTTAATGAACCTGAACGGTTACAATTCAAGACAAATATATAACTTTTCAAGTTTTAGATACCTCTTAAAACACATTTACATCTTATCGTGTCGTGAACAATTTGCGAAAACGTTTACATTCTTATGTGGCACTGCATTTTTTTCCAAGACGTATGCATGCATGATCAATATATTTTGTAAAAATTTTATAATTCATTGCAGTCTTTACCACGAGCGTACAAACTTTCTTGCTAAGACAGCGTGATTAATCCCGAAGTTTTAGCCAATTTCGGCAATGTGGAAGTGATTCTACGAAAAAGCTTCATAACTTTTACAGCAAAAATTTGTGCATTGCATGTTTTATGTCATGCCATGCTCAAGAGCAAAATACAGTAAAATATAAATCAATTGAATATGAGTTGAATTTTGCAAGCTCAACAGAAGGTAACTCTACGAGCTTTTGACTCAACCCTCGATTCTGTTCCAATTCTTTGCTCCTAGATCTGACTGCCAAAAGTTAGATTCTGCATAGTGAAAATCTAACTAACTGTTGTGAATTGAATTAATGGAATTCCGACTAACAAGCATTTTCAAATTCAACCAACGTTCGTGCCTAAAATGCAGAAAACGCTTTTGTTCAAATGAAGTGCTTAAGACGAGAAGTTTAACGAACTATTCCAGAAACTAAATAAAGTGTTGAGATCACAGAGTCGATTTTGTTTTTTTAAGTTCCTTCAGAACTTACAAAAAAATTTTTAGGGAGAAATAATATCATGTTTTTCTGGTACGAAATTTTCCTGAATCAACCTTCTTGTTCTCTATTCTCATCCTCACTGCTAATTTAACCCATATATTATAATCGACAAAGAACGAAGCAATATAGATTGTACAAGTACCATCAAAACTTCGTGTACTCATTTCGACTCTAGACGTATTTATTGGATAAGGGAAATTTTGTGAGGCAAATGATATTAAAAACTTCAATGCGATTTTGTCTGGAATTTATAAATTACTTATGTGTCACTTACAGGGGCAAAATACTCTAATTTCGGTTGAAATGAATTTCTATTCTACATTTTACTTTCATCGAAAGATTTTTCTTTCTTTATCGTACGCCTCTCATCCTGTAGTTCAAAACTCTCTCGGGAGCAACTGAAAATTTCTTCCTAAAAACCTATAGAGTTTCTTATTCAGTAGGTAAAAATGCATCCGTCATCTCACTGCTTTGCCCTTGCCCCCAAATTCATTGACATATACGCCGCACTTTGTTCACTAAGGGGAAAACACATCAGTGATGACAAAACACATCAATGTGGGTCAGACTGAAGCACGTTTTTACTCATAAAAATTCAAGGTGCTTCATCGATTTAAACATCTACCGTTTACAAGGATTTCAAAATCCTATTTCGTAATGATGCTGCTAGTTTTTCGCGAAATCAAACTGCAGCCGTATCATATACATACATGAAGCTTCAGCTAGTTTTCCGTACGAATCTAAATGCAGTCGTATCGCCAAAATAATTTGATAGGAAAAGAGTATATAAAATTTTTGTCCTTCATAATTCTGTCTCAGTTACGTCTCGGTCCGCCCTGAACAAGCTCCATTGCAGCGTCGTATTGCTCCTTCCAGCCTTGCCGGCCCCGTACCCCCACCTTCTGCACCCCCGTTTTGACCTGTATATTTAGAGCGTTTTTTAGCCCTGCGATGCAGTTCAAAAATCAATAATGGGTTCCTTCATCGACCAAGGCAGCTGCACTGCATTGCTCCTGCATAATCAGCCTCCTCCATGCTGCCTCGCGCCCTGCTCGCACACTCGCTTCTGTAACGGCCGCGGTACTCATACTCTCTCGCGTCCTTGCTCCGTACGAATATTTTTTCCTCGTTCGATGAGTCATTCATTCTCCGTACGGGTGCTTTTCGTGTAGGGAATACACAGCCTCGCATCTACGATGACACGAGTCTTGGTCATCGTACAGTCTCCAACCACTGCTCAATCCGAATTTTTTTTCTCGCTTTCTAACTTCTAGGAATGGTTCTCATCGCACAGCCATGAGCCCGTACTCGATGCGAGTCTTTTTGTTTCTGTGGTCTCGCGTGAAGGTCGTATGAACCGCATACACAAATCTTTCAACCCGTATAAACTTACTCCTCACAAACATCTCAAGTAGCATTTCAAATCATGAAAGCCTCACCTCTAGAAAAGGCAATAAATCTTCTCCCCCATAAAATCTTTCGCTCTTTCTTCATGAGTTTTCTTATCAACAAAATCATATACCTTGTTAGGCCTCCTGCTCATGCGTCGCAACTAGTCTCTCTCGTTGTCTATTGCAAAATAATGTCATTCATCCATTACTGGCGCATCTAATCTCCATCAATCCAAAAGACGATGTGCAGATCATTGTTGAATGCCTTTGAAGAAAATATTCACGCAGGGGGAAGACGTTACGGGGTGGAAAGATCCTGACGGAATGAACAGTTTTGATAATCGTCATAATAAAATTTAAGCTGGTTCTCTGCAAGCGTGACGTTTTGCATGTATCAAGTAGCGACTAACCCGTCACCGCCGAAATTAAATACTAACTTAATAAACTTTTTTCCACGTTTGTACATAGTTTTTCTGCAAGGCCCGTTAATGCCGCATAAGATGTTAAACAAACGAAACCAATAGTGCAATATTCCCTGTTAGTAAGCTGCGTTTTCGTTCCAACCAAAACGTGGCATATGTAAGAATAATTGTGTTGAGTGTAGTGAGTTCGTTAGGTAGTGCAGTCAAGGCTTGAAGATATTAGGTGAACAGGGAAAGTAGTTCTATTAATGCGTAATATGGGTAATGTCGATAAAAACTGATTCAACATGATAAAATTCTATATTTTGTATTTAAAAATGTTATTTCTGGAACAACCACTGTACTATAATCCACGTTCAGGGCAATATCACCTTCACAGCTGCATAACTGGCTGAAATCTAAGCTGGAATAAGCTTGTTGTTCTACTGATTTTAATGTGGACATAATTTGAAATCAGCATTGATTGGCTTAACTAGACCTCCATTAATACCCTAATACAAGAAAGTTACGGGCAATCCAAAACTGACCACTAGCGATCAGAAGAGATAAAAATCCTTCAACAATCTCAACATCTCTTGAAATTTCAGTACAAATACATCACCTTGGGCACGGGACTCTAGTTCACTTCGCTACCAGAGCTGAAGACAAGGCCTTGCTGCAGTTGCAGAACTACGGCCTACGTCATCAGCGATCCCCTCTTACAAGCGCTCCACTTTTGCCTCCTCTCGATCGATAAAATGCAGTCCTAAAATCGATGAAGCTGAGGCCATGCTCAGAGGGTCCGAAGGCTGGCCAAGAAATTCAGCAAGACTTTACACGAGGCAATTAGGCTCCCGTCCGCGGCGCCTTTTGCCGTCGCCCCTGCGCCATGTTTAGTGCAGAAGCACGCGCAACGTCAGGGTCGTGTGTGTAGTGAAAGTTAGAGAGGGAAAATATAGAGTAATGGTATAAGAACAAGTGAGTATGTTTCTTAGAAACGCACCTTTGCATATATTTCGTTTGAGGTGCGAACAAGAAGGCTATTCACAATGGAGATGCAATTTTGAAAATATTGAAATAGAGCAGGAGCGTGCTAAATTTCTTATCACGTAACTATGGCCTCATTTCATCGCGCAGCTCATTAAGCAATTAATCACACATTAATTCAGTAACTCATTAAGCCTACACCCACATGCTGAAGGCATACACTAGTTTAACGAATGGAGGTCGACTAGAATAAATTTAGTGTATATGCTTGCAATAGTCTCTTCACACATGTTAAACCTCCATACAACTTTTTGACCAATATCCATACCCAATGATATCCAATTTCGGAGCTCAAGTTTGGATCAAGAACGAAGAGTTTAATTTTCTTCAATCCAATCTTCGATATCAATCTCGTTCAACATCTACATTTTTCTTCGCATTGAGGAATGTTTTATGAAACTTGGCGCCTTCGGTGTAATGTTCTCTTCGTGTAATGTTCTCTACGTGTAATGTTCTCCACGGGTAATGTTCTCCACGTGTAATGTTCTCCACGGGTAATGTTCGCCACGTGTTATGTTCTCCACGTGTAATGTTCCCCTCGTGTAATATACTCCACGTGTAATATTCTCCACGTGTAATGTTCTCCACGGGTAATATTCTCCACGTGTAATGTTCTCCACGTGTAATGTTTTCTACGTGTAATGTTCTCCACGTGTAATATTCTCCACGTGTAATATTCTCCACGTGTAATGTTCTCCACGTGTAAAGTTCTCCATCAAGTTACCTCGAACGAACTTTAGCTTTATTTCTTCATAACGGACAAACTATCAACGAGTCTAATCCTACAAATTATATAACATTTTTTCTTCAAGTGTTGTTTGCAAACAACTTTTTCACCAATTTGAATCGGTGACAACTTCATGCCTAAACTGCCCAGCTAATGTAAAGGGCAAATACTCTAGCTAATTTCAACGTGTTTACGAAAGATAATTTTCCTCAATTACAGAAACTTAAGCATCAAGAAATGCATGAATGGTTTCCTATCTAATGCATACAAAACGCAGCCAGCCCAACGCCCCGTAAAAGGGAGCGATGTGCACTCTTACGAAGGCAAGCTCGCAGCCGGACGCAAGCATGTAACTTGGGCTGTGCCAGACCCACGCTGGAGCGCGCCGAGTCTGGCTGCCCAAACGAGCCCTGTTCTCTCCACGAATTGCGCATGTGCGGCGTATTTTTCTCTTGAATTTTTGACAAGAATATTAACTACGCTCGTCTTGCATTCGCTCAAAGCTCTTGCACTTCATACTTTTGGAGGCGATCTTTGTGAAAGTTGAGCGAGTAGACTTTTGAGGCTCTCAAGAGAAGGGCAGCAAAATGCGCCCGCATCTTTAGCTCGCTTGAAAAGCGCGGGCTGCTCGCTCGCTTGAGGAGCAGTTATGAGACTTAGTTCAAAATTGCGGCACTAAAATGCGGAACTGTTGAGCAGAGATGCTTTAGCAATTTGCGGTGCGTGAAAATACTTTTCCCTGAAGAAATTTTGAAGCTTTGAGAAAAAGTTTCTGTTTTTTTAGGGTAGTTTCAAAGCCGATTTCTCTAAAGGCTGGCTGAAATGTGTGGGTGTTTTGTAGTGTGAGTGACGAACACTAGTACACAGTTGCCACAGTCAGAACCCGATTACCATCGCTGGGTACACATTTGCCTCCGCTGGTACACAGTTACCACCAGCAGTACACAGTTACCGCCAATGGTACACAGTTGCTACCATTGGTACACAGTTGCTATCACTGGACCACGGTTAAGTCACCATTGGTTCAAAGTTACTACCACTGGTACACAGTTCCTATTACTGGACCACAATTAAATCAACACTGGAAGACAGTTCCTGCCAATAAACCACAGTTAAGTCAGCATTGGAGCACAGTTACCAAGTTACCGAAATGGAACATAATGTAGGGCACCATCATGTAACTACACTGGAAAGTAAAATGAATTTTAATTAAGTATGCAATTAAGTATGCAATACTTATGTAGCACAGTGTTGCGTCAGCATTGACATCTTTGTTTGCTTTGTTAAATAATAAATGTTTTAGATTCTGTATACATTTTATTTAAACTTATCTAACGAATATAAAATGTGAAAGCCTGACTGAAAGCTCAATAAATTCACATTCCCAACTGGGAGGGAAGCAATTAGGTTGCTTGCCATACAAATTGAGTTTCATAAGACAAACGAAATGACTCTTTAAGCTGTGTTGAAGTGGTATTTTCAAGGAATGTGTGAGCAAGAAGTTATTGTTGAGTGATCGGAGACTTACGTTATTCCTTAAAGTTACTAACATTAATGGAAATCGTCAGCACCGAGATCAGGGGCACACGTTGTTCCTTAAGGTTACTAAAATTAATGGTAACCATCAACACCACAGTCAGAGACCTACGTTGTTCCTCTGAATTACTGACGTTAATGGTAGGCCTCAACACCACAATCAGAGACCTACGTTGTTCCTCTGAATTACTGACGTTAATGGTAGGCCTCAGCACCACAGTCAGAGACCTACGTTGTTCCTCTGAATTACTGACGTTAATGTTAGGCCTCAACACCACAATCAGAGACCTACGTTATTCCTCTGAGTTACAGACGTTAATGGTAGGCCTCAGCACCCCGATCAGAACTACGCTGTGCTGATTTCAGTACGCGTTTGTAGTCACACTCAAAGTATTGAAAACCAATTTCGAACCCAGGCTCAAAAAGACCAAACTTAAAATTGAAAACGTTTTTCATTTATAAAATTAGTGTGACGTTGTAAATAACCTAGATTCTTCACTCCTATAATGTAAAATTAGTCCAGTAAATGAATTTTTGCTTTGAAAGGTCGTAGTTGTCCAAATCTAATGTTTTGGACAACATTAGAGTTGTCCAAATGTTTTGTCCAAATCTAAACTGCTTGTGCACCGAAGAATGTAGATTTCTTCATGCACGTCAAGAGTTACAAGTCTCTGCATTTATTGATGTTTTCTGAAAGATTTCGAATTGCCAACGTTCAGGCAAAATTACACTCACCCAAATACTGCGGTTCTTCGCTAACGTGTGTTATTCATGTGTAATTAAATGCAAATTAAACAACAAAGAAGCCTCGAAAGTAATTTACTCGCCAACAAACACAGCGCTCAAAAGAGCTCAACAAAGAACACCAGCCGTCGGTCGTGGCCTCATATTCCTGGTCCAAATTTTGCCCCGGGTAACTTTTGAAGCTGCCCCATTTTGCGTCGTGTTCAAGTTTTCTTGAGAATCCTGAATAGACATCAGCGTGCTCAAAAGTCCCGCCAGCCCAAAAAATCGTGGTCGAATCTTGCAAACTTTGATTCAGTTGGAGCAAAATTGCCGCCCAAAAACGCAGGCATCTCATTAGTGTGCAAAGGCGGCCATCTTCTTTATTCTTTCGGCAAGAAGATTTTTGAAGCCGCCAAGGAGGATAATTTTTGAGGGCGGAGAGAGGGAGAAGTGAGGGTTGAAAGTAGAAGGGGGAGAGGAGGCGAGCGAGATGGAATTTTAGAGCGGCTTTGGATGAAGATGACAGAGAATATTGCGCAGTTTAAAAACATTCCGTAAAAGAGGAGAGAACTTTAAAATGGAGGTTCATCACTTTGAAAGGACTCGAGTTTGAAGGCGGTTAGCTGCATGGAAACAATTATGAAAACTGGCGCATATGCTCTGGACGAGGGACCGGCCTGGATGCAAAGTTCTGTTTAGAGGACACAGCGAAGAAACGCTCAGGAGGCTCTTACGATAGACCACGCAGCGCTAGTGGGACACGTGACAACGTGGAAATTCAGCATATTGATGGAAACTTAGAGTATTGATGGAAATTTAGCTAATTGATGTAAACTTAACACATTGATGGAAACTTAACATTTTGATCGAAACTTAGCATTTATTAATCGAAACTTTTCACTTACGTAAAAAGCTTAGCACATTGATTGAAATTTAGTGTATTAATAAATACTTAGCTCATTGATGGAAACTTATCGCAGCGAAACTTAGCAGACTGATGGAACCTCAGCGCTATGATATGAACTCGCGCATTGATAGAAACCAAGAAAACGTTGTGAATGATAAAATGAACACCATCAAAGGAAGACTCTACAATACACATTAGAATTACGTAGAAGGAAAAAGAAATTTGCGACACTTCATCCTTGGATCTAACTTACACACACCAAAAACTCAGTATCACAATACGGAAAAATTTCTTTGCAGAATTGTACTTGATTTTCAAACCGTTTAAACTCGAATTCTCCCGCCTCTTCCTTCAAGTCGTCTGTCTGAAAGTTTAAATTTCAAGTTCGTGTAAATATTTAAAAGCTACGGCTGATCACTCCTCAAACTGCTTTCTACAAATAAAGTTGTACGCCTGCTCAAACCATCTTCTTGTTCCTTCACTCATTACGTTTGAATATTTTATCGGAAGAAATTTCCAACTTTCAGAGACTTAAGGACTTGCAGGATCTCTCATTCCCGTGGCTTTTCCCTCCATAAAATACCTACTCTGTACTGTAGATGACAGGAAGCTTGCCCTGGCATTTTGAGTCATCTTATACCTACGGTTTTTCAAATCATTGACAGCCTTTCACTCCCTGTAACACTTTAAAGACCCCACTACACAATCCTTCCCACTCTCAAAAATGCACGAGACGTGTGAGTGTTCCGTTGTTTTTCTGACACTTTCGAGGTCCTGGCTCCTTCATTTACACCTCTCCATGCATTGCTTCATCTTCTTCATTCACGTCTCCTTTACTCGCGCATCGGACTCCACAGCCTCGAGTGAGCTCATGGAGACGGTGACGGTGTCACAGCCATGATCGCCCTTGCCTTTTTCCACCCAACTATCGGCTAAAAAGGCTTCACGGAGCTCTCCATTTTGCCCCGCTCCAGAATTCTCATTAGTCGGCAGTTTTGAGCCCACGTTCCGAGTTTTCTTAGAAATCTCATATAACTTTGATCATCGGAGACAAAGCTTTCGGATGCACGTTTAATTATTTCCGAGGTGCTCTCAAAAAGGCATCGCATAAAATTCTAGGGCAAAATCTTGATCGATCAGCGTTTATGAATAAATGCGTTCGATAGCTCGGCCGCTCTAAGGAGATATTGCGGCCAGATAAAGCTGTACGCTCATTGATGCTCGTTTTTCTGAGTGAACTGCTATGTAGCTCTCTTTGATTTTATTTTTGGATGTAAGGCCAAACCAAATTACGAAGTGTGCTGCAGCCCACATACACACTGTGTTGCAACAATTAGGCGAGCCAGATGAAAAGGGAAATTAATCTTAACTTAGTGTGAAATGCACACACTCACATATATCTCGACAGTTCCGCCACAACCTATAAGTGTTTTTTCCCAACTGGATTGGATTTCTAAGTACGAAAAATACACGGTTCTATAACGGAGAAAACGTCCGATGGATGAAGAAATAAAAACATGCACAAATACATCGAACAAAGACTTTTTTGTACTTCGAAGTTAGCGGTCTCAAACGAATTATAATTCCAGGATAGAATGGTGCACCATGCACCCCTCGATATAAACAATGCAGTGAGCTTCGTCCTGACGTTCCCTACTGATTGAAACTGCTCTCGAGTCCATGTTTTGTGTGGCACACACTTAGAACCAATTCCCGACCGAGGAAGATGCGATGTTCCCACCACACTTGCGAAGATTTGATGTCATTTTGGTAATTTGTTTACAGGGCGCAGCCATCGCGCAGTTTTGAGGGTCGGTGCGTGTTTGTAAGGCCGGGAGACGGCGATCTTTGCCCGCTTCAAGTTTGAAGCTGAGGCGATTAAATTTAGTGCGATGTTTTGCAAAGCGCGGTTTGAATATTCATATTGCCGCCCGTCTTTTATTGAGGCATTAATTCTTCCCGTCTGCCAAACACGGGATATTCTTCTAGGGGGCGGGAGGGAAGGCTGGGTGGAGACCCTTGGTTTCCCTGCTGCTTGAAGGGAAGAGAAAGGGAGTGTGGGGAGGAGCGCATAGGCTGCCGTGTCAGAAATGCCTCGGGATGTAGCATGGAAATGAATGATAGTATACTATGGCAATACGATGTACATATCAGCGTATCAGTTACAAAAAAAACTTTTAAAACAACCGTGACTTACATTACATACTAGCCATTTGTCCACTACTTAGATACGACACAGATGGTAATAAATTACCATGCAGTGAAGCAAATGAACGTTACATCAACATATCCGCACAAAAAGTTATTCCACATCACTAACAAACACGTTAATGTTAAAATATAATTCCAGAATGGTTTCATTGATTACAGAGATCGGCTGTATGAAAATTTTCCAAAATTGTTCCTCATGTGGACGAAATCGTACACAGAAATTAATTGCTCGAGGATAAGTCAGCGAATTTCTACGTCAAACGAGCACCGACGGAAAAGCCGCAGGCTTTTTGATTGTTGCTATTTTCTTTGCATAAATTTGGTAATTTGCAATGCAAACGTATTATTGCTCTGAAACTCTACGAAAGAGTGCGACTCCACGATGCAAACTTGGGCAACGACTCGGGTATTTTCATCATTGTGCATCGAAATGATCATAAACAGACATCGCTATATAAAATAAGCTACCCGGCCAAAAACTTTAACGCCCCTTGGAGAAATGTGGAAGTAACGGAAGTAGTCAAGCTTAATAGTTGATTGGGCGGCCTTCAACAATGACTACTGCTTTCATTCTATTAGGTATACAATCTACAGGAATGTATAAGCAATCTAAACGAATATTTGTCCAAAGTCCGAGCAAATGTTGAGGCAGATCTTTCAACGCAGAAAGAAGAGCTGTTGAGGTTCTCAGCTCTCTCTTCTGTTGGTCGAACAATTTTTCCGTATGGTTGAAATCAAGAGACTGTGGAAGTCATTCCATGGGAGAAAATGATCCCTCGTGTTCTCTGAACCCATTTTGCTCTACATGAGATAAGTGCATGCGAGATTTGTCTTGAAAAATACCGGAACCATCGGGAAACTAAAAATCCGTTGACGGGTGTACTTGGTCGCGTAGGAGATTCAAACAATCTTGGCATTTTATTTCGTCGCTGTACAAGGTTGCCGAGCCTAATCCCGACCAAGAGAACTACCTCAGATCATTACACTGCCCGTGGAAACTTGTACTGTCGGAGCGATGCATGAAGCATCTAAAACTTCATGGACTTCCCGTCTCACTCTAACTCTGCCATCTTTCTGGAACAAGGCGAACCTCGATTCATCTGATCATAAAACGAGTTTCCATTGCTCTACTATTCAGCCTTTGCTGTCATATGTAAATTGGAGTCATTTCGTTCGATTATCTCTACTGACCAATAGATTCATCGTAGTAGCGCAACTCCTTCAATTTATTTATTTCAGTTCTTGGAGTATGGTGCGAGTAGAAATTTTCTCGTTCAACATGCATAGTTAACTGTTGAAAACTTTTCCAACAATTTACTTCACTACTCACATCAGAAAACGCTTGTTGTGAGTATTCAGAATTTTAACTTTGCCATTATTACCACTGAATAGCTACACTTCACCATCTTTTTTTTCCTGTAAGTAATTTTTTACACAGTTCTAAATCCTATGACCATCATTTGAGACACTTCCCGGGTTTATCTCCAGTCAGGGCAAACCTTTAACCTGTCTTTTGTCAAAGACAGAGGCTTGTTTCATAAGCTGTTTTCCAGAGGGATTATTCATGCTTGTTGTCGCGGAGAGAACTCGTGAAGGACTGGCTCCCAGTGACACTGACCACAACTATTGTTATCATTTTCTTTTTTTCATATTTGTAATGACGGAACTAATAAAAAATTGTTTAAATTTTATCTTCATTTTACCAGGGTGCGTTAAATTTTTCCGGTGGATCTTGTATGTCATTCGAAATTTCATAGAGTGAAATTCCGGGAAAAAATACTCGTAGTAGACGTTAATTTCATTCATCGGTCCTCACCATGAATGTGGCGAAGTCGAGTTAGCTCAGCGTTGTGGTATTTTGCACATAAAAGATTAATGAAAATCTAAAAAAACGAAACGTAGCTTGCTCGCTGCTGTTTGGTGTAGATGATGTAGTGTGGATTGGTAATGTGCGCCGAGTAATGTGATGCGTAAAGTGATGTGCTTTTATGGTGTGGTGTGTCACGAGGTTTAGTGTGTCAAGCATATATGGATATGTAGCGCTTGACACGTTGCTAATAATTCAATGAAGCTATTCATCAGACCAAATGTTCCATGTTGATATTATGAAAATCTTTAAGGACATAGTTTTTCGATAAAAGTGTACATTGATTGTTCGGAGATGAAGAGTGATCAAGTGTTCATATCTTTATTTAGCTGTGTTCTTCTTTGTAAAAACTCAGTTAAAATATGATGATCTTTTTTGAAGAAGAATGATCTAGTCTAGACATTTCCCATTGCTCTTACAAATTCTATGTTTAATTGTACGTGGCTTCGGAATGCTCAAATTTATGTGCGTTTTATATTCTTCTATCATTCCGCCCTCAATAAAGAGAAATAATTCAACGATCAGAGATGCGAGTTTTTCAATGAAGAAAACGTTTTTCTTGGCAGTCATTGCCAAGAACGAAAAATAAATATAAACTCGAAGTTCGTTATTAAGATCAGGAAAAATTGTATCTTAATTAGGCTACTTATTTTCAGGGTCCAATTACATTTGAAAAATTGTAGTAGCTTCTGCGCCTTCTTTTGTTGCTGGCCGTTCTCGACTGAAGTTTCAACTCGAGATGGGGTCCCTCGTAATTCTTAAAAATCGACTTTTTATCCTGCCGTCCCCTCTATTAGGGAGGCCTTTCCCCTCAGGAGTAATTTTAGAATTTGCATTTCCATACTTACTGGACTCTGTTTCATAAATCTTGATTAGTGCCTTCGGATTATTTAACCATCGTTATTTCCAAAAGATAGTTGAAAATACGCGTTATTTAACCCAGAGGTACAACCTTAATTTCCCACTTCGCTAATGAAATTATACTTCGGTATTCAAGGATGAATTTATATCATTCATATCGGACATAAATATATGTTTCAATTATAAAAACAAATCTCAAATACTTTGCATTGAGATAACTCACGTTTCCCTGCAGAATTGCATCTGAGGCCATTTTGGCGGCAGTCATGATCTGAAAATCAATGATACACATGGTTGAATTCTCAGTTAAAAAGCGATTTAGGTCATCAGGAAAATTGTTCAACATTTTGAAGGAACTAACGTAAAATCTTTAAGCATAGTCTCAAATTACGTACAGGAATAGTGTCTATTGACAATGAAAGTGAGTGAAATAAATTGATGTATGTATGCAGGGTTTTAAATTTGAATCTATAGGAAAATTCGTTTCATGATTGCCAGATCTTTTAATGATCGACTCAGAAATCTCTCCAGTTCTCTCCAAGGTCAGGCGCAGAACCCGATACTACATCGATAAATTCTTAAAATAAATGAGAAAAATGCACGGGAGGCCAAAATGATAGATAATTATAGATGCTTCTAGAAAAACTGAACTAGAAAGGAGATGGAGAATAAGAAGTGCAAATGAAAAGTTGTGTTTGAGAATAAATTCACAAAAATGTAAAATTTCTCGCCCAAATATGGAATTTTTTGTGTTGTCATTCGTACGGCTAGTTCTCGGGCCCCAGCAGACTTTGACCTCACGCTAACACGTCCCTTGTCTGGGATTTTCCTAGGGTAAAATACACCACGGATGGGTCACATCGTACGAAACGTGCGGAGTACTTGCGCGATGAGTACGGCAAAAACTCATACACGTTGTTCCTAACGAACCACAAAAATTTCTCTTGTAAAAACAGAAAAGTGTTTTGAATTGAAAGATAAATTTACTCCGACGTTTAGCTTGATCTATATGAACTGGAATAAGACACTTGGTTTTAAAAACTTGCAAACGTACTGAACAATTAAGAGATTTTTGAAAGCTGAATCTCCCACCAACAATGACGAACACATTGTCTATATATATTCAATTTACTCTGAAATGAAATTTGGGAGAGGAAGGAGCAGAAAAATGTTGATCCAAGACTTCTGAAGAATGAAATGTTTCATATCTAAAAAATATTCACACGAATATAAATTTAGGATTACTATCTTTATTTCAGAGTAAGAATTTAACTTTAGACATAAAATTTTATTATGCTAACATGAAATTTGTTCACTAAAAAAAATTAATTTATTTAATCGTACAGCAGCTTCACAGTCTGCGAACATCATGTTCGAAAATCAGATGCTTCATACATTTTGCGAATCTTTACTAGTACGACAGCGAGAAAAGCTAGCTTCCAGTTCTTATCAGCCTCACTGTTGAACACAGTTTGTCCAAGAACTGGTTGCCACGAAGCACATTTTGTTCACCTATTCAGCGATTCTTTCATAGACTCCATCAACGGCCTCTAAAGCATCGCGACGGAACCCTGGGGAAATTTGCGTTTCTTGTTCTCGAAGTCTCCAATCATTGAGGACACAGAACAAATTCTGCGACCTTAGAACCAATTCATTTGACTGCAGTAGAGTGCGTCCAATCAGAGCCGTCGGTTCAAAGAGTTCTTTCCCTCTCCAAAGAAGTTTTCGTCGCTCGAATTTTGCTTCCTCTACTCCTTCTGGCCAAGTCGAATGCTTTTTAGTGCCAAGTTTTTCCAAGAAGTTTTTGATTCATTGAGTCAGAGAAACTGGCGATGCCAACACTCTGTTTCTCACTGCAAACAGCTGCCGCTCCTCGTCTCTGCAAGAGAGCCACCTTCAGGCAAAACTCCTTCAGACCATCAAAGTGAAGGAAACTCTTGCTCCATCTTTCTCGAGATCTTTACCAAATAGATGAAACGCTCCAACTCTACCGCCGTCGCTCCCATACGTTCACCTCATGGGGCAACAGCGATTCTGCATCGTAACAACTTACTCTACGGTTATTCGTAATTTCCTATCACAACTAGAATTAGGCCTACTGATAAGCAGATGTTGCACAGGATACCTGTATTATGAATTAATGTAAAATGAAAGGACGTTACGGGATGCTGGCCAGAAAGCTCGTGAAAGTTTTCGATCGTGGACGTGGATGGACCAGGAGAAAGGTGCTTTCTCGTTCAGTCTCGACAAGCTTGCGTGACTTCGCGAAGCGAAATTTTTTGTCTTGGCTGACATAATTTTACTAAGTCTTTTTGAAACTCTTTACAACGAAAGAAAAAATTTAGACGTCGTCAGCTCTCTCTCTCTCTGTCTCTCACTCTCTCTTTTTCACTCTCTCGCTCTGTCTCTGTTTCTCTCTCTTTCTGTCTCTCTCTCTTTCTCTCTGTTGCAAAGTTGTTTGAAAATCGACAGAAACACAAAGATGAAAACCCCGACAAGGTCCTGCAGTTGTGTGTAGCTGCCTCCGCGACTCGTGTGCACCACAACTTGCGCGCACCAACACGCGCTCATCATGGCATGTGAATACGATCAAGTGACGTTCTTCGATGAAATCTCAGAAAATTACGTTAGATTTTGCTGCTGTTGCTGACTTACTGAGGAAAATAATTACAGAATGTCCTCCCTAATACTACACGAGTGACGCACGAAATGTTGATCGAAGTAACGAGTTAAACCTCAAAAAGAGACGGACCTAAAAAGTGAAAACCAAACCCCAATAATGAATTTTTCACTAGGTTTTATTTCACATCAATGGTGCATCAAATACTTACGGATATTCCGCTAGATTTTTTCGTGGTACACTATATTTAAATCATTTCAAATGCAAGATTTATGGCTGAATATTAAGGGAATCATTCTAGATTGTTTTCGACTGATAACTCTAAATTTCTTCGAGAGATGGCGGCATAAGCTATTCATATGTACGTTAGTTTGTTAAGAATATTCCTGATTTAACATAAACGTGTATGGAACGGCTAACAAACTCCTTTTATTCTTAGTTTTGAAGTCTAGAGACTGCATACAACTTGGCAAAAACGGCAGCGAGTGCAAAAATAGAGGCACTCGCCTGCAGGAATTACATCACCGGACTAAATTTTGCACATTAGCGGGCCTCTCCTTCTATAATTCCATGGGAATGTCGTGCGACGCAAAATGCCCCACTGAACTGGGGGAAAAGTCTGGCTGATTTTATGAAAGTTCACAGGAATGCACAGCTCCCCTCTTCTCCTGTGTGGCCTACAACTTGCTAACTTTCTCCCGCCGCGTTCTGCAGCGCGTAATTGGAAAACATCTTTACGGACACGTCTGTACTCCAAATGACGTACAGTGTACAGTGCGTCGCTGGTGCCCGGCTGTACCAGCTACAGCCCCGAGCTAGGGCCTCTGAACAGAACACAAGGAAATGGGAATTTTAATTATTACCTATCCGAACTTTTGCACTGGAGGTTCATGACAGCTTGCTGTCTCTTGCTACCGCTACGCAAAAACAGAGTTGCCCTTCAAATGATAGCCAATCATATCGCCGGGTTTCGCCGCTCGTCTCGTTCAACTTTAAACCCTTTTCTTACGAGTCCCGCTTGTGTACTAATGTACGTCGTACCGTCGCCCGTTTTAGAAAAGTGTTCCAGAGTTATATTTTTTAACCGATCTGTGTGTCGGTTTTGCCACTAGCGTGTATCACGAACGAGAGTGATAAAAATACATCGTATTTATGTTCTGCCGGTGCAGACAATATCTCAGAGGAATTTCATACGCGAAAGAATGCGCTTGATTATGTACTGTAAGAAGAAACACGAAGTAACAAACTCACAGTTCTATGTATCTCCCCATCGCCTTTTGAGGTGTTTACATGTGAGCTTTAAGCAAAATTCATGTCTAATACTTGAGCTTTTTGATGTTGAAATTAGATATGAATTATCGTATCACTGTAAAAGTTTAAAGTTACTCTTTCCCATTTCATCGACATTGAATAGTCTTACTTCATTCTTGGATTACTTGGGCACAAAACCTTCGCATCATGCGAAGTGGAACTCCCTCGTTCACCTCACGTGACCAGCTAGCTCGATGGACCCACGTGAGAACTTCAAAAACTTAAGCGAAAATATTGAAACTCCTGAGATGTTTATCCTAGTGTCAAAGTTTAAATTAAGTAAGCGATTTAGTCTCTCCTCATAGAAGTTTAATTTATCAATCCTAAATTACAAAACGTTTCAAGCAATGGGTTCATATAAGTGGTACGTGGTTGTCCAAGAACCCTCACGTTCTCAAGCTGGTATATATTCTAAACAGCAATGAACGTTAAATGAAATTCAAGATATAGGAATATATTTCAATTCATTTTTTTATATATCGCGAATCTCAAGTTTCGTTGATGAGCTAACGTTAAAGATGACGAACACCACTGATGGCATCAAGTCAATCCATGATTTCGAAACCGTTTCATGAAAAATATCTTCCATTAACATCACAGTCATACAAGCCGTGAGGCAGGAGACCGACCTATGACTGCAAGACATCGTGAGCGAAGTAACAGCCTCCTATAGTGACATGGACTCTTTATTTTTCATAATTTTAATGGAAAAAACGGGATTCAATTGATTTTTTCATTTAAACATGAAGAAATACCGGGTTTTAATGAAATTTTTCATTTAAACCTATAGAAATATCGAGGTTTAATGAAATTCTTCATTTAAACATGAAAAAATACCTGAGCTCCATACTTCATTTTACGTTCGGAGTGTGAGCACTGAAAGTCAGAGCCTCTTTACGAATATTTTCAACGACTCTCACTAGGCTGTCAGGTCGACTAGAGAACCTTTATTAATTCCAACACGTCTTACCGTTGAGTTTTAAATGCCTTACAACTACTGGTGTGGTGAGGATGTGAGGAATGTGTGGTTTAAACTTCCTTTTCCAAGGGAAGTACTCCGTGGTCACGTGAAAAGCCTCACCTAAGCCCAGGCTCGAACTTTGGCCCTTTCGGCTGTGAGGCCATCACGCTAACCACTACACCATGGAGCCCACACTACATATCTGTCACCAGAAAAGATGAAGTTTCGGCGCGTTGGACACGAGAAAATCATACCCCAATTTAAATCGATGTCATTTTTAAAACACTGTAATATATGCACGTGGCATGTACGAGACCTGTTATGTACGAGGTGTGTACCTCTGTTTGTTTTATTATTCTTAGAAATAATCTTGCAGTGAGGCTGAGAAGACAGTCGTGTTGCACTGGGGACCGCAAAACTGTCCGACGCATTTGTTAATTGAATTAAAAGCAAAATAAAATAAAGAATTAAGATGAGTATTTTTATTTTTTGAAAGTATATACAGGGTCAGGCAAAATGATCTGACACATTTGTAGGCTTAATAAGACGCAAATGAAATAAAGAAACAAAAAAGTGTTTTATTTTTGAAAAGTACATATAATGCCATTTTTTCATTATGTTTTAAAAATTAAATCAGTCAAATGGGATACATTATAGTCCACACACTGTCGAAGGCGTTCACGAAAGTGTCTATAAGTCGGAGGGTCATTTCATGTGGAATGGCAGTAATTTCTTGACGAATTGCATCTTTAAGTTTTTTAATAGATCGAGGTCGATTAATGTATCCCTGTAAACAAAATGGCATTATATGTACTTTTCGGAAATAAAATCTCTTTTTGGTTTCTTTACTTGATTTGCCTTTTATTTGACCTACAAATGTGTCAGATCATTTTGCCTGACCCTGTACAATGCAAATTTATTTCACTTGTTTCAACCTAAAAAGGCTCTCGTCTTTTCAATATTTATTTCCATTCCATCAAACCAAGCAATGTTTCACTTCATTTTTCTGCCTCCTCTATTTAGAACGCCTGGTTTTTGTTTTTATTAGAAATGTTAGGTTGTTTTATAGGTTGCTGAAGACCCTAATAATAAAGTTAAGACTTGAATATAAGAAAAAAATTAAGCAAAAAAAACATCAGGGGCGCACGGAACAGCGATGTCAAGAGAAGCAATATTTCAGTTGTTGAAAGCATTTTGGGGCGGCCGTGAAAGGCGGTTGCAATTAGATTTAGTCACCATTTTGTGCGAGGGCAAAAGTGGGGATCAAAGGAGAGACTTTTTCAGTAGACTTTCTTGAGAGGCCGCCCAAAAAATGAAGATGGGTTGAAGGAAGAGGGGGAAGGGAAACGAAGGAGGAGACGGAGGAGTTTTGAACTTAAAGATGAGCGACGGCAGAATGTGGGGTGCCAAAAGTTTTGGTTGCTGAAGCAAGGAGACGCGAAGGCCTCTGACAAGGGTAATACACAGAATGCGTCACAAAATGTACCTCCCTTAGAAAATTATTCTGATCAGTTACAAAGCACAGGAACTAAGTGCCTTACAAGATCAAATTCCGTTATTGATATTAGCACGCAGGATATATTTCTTGACCATTGATTTCGCATTTGAAGAAGCAAATTGAAAGAGATGAAGCTCAGCTTTTACTTTCCCTTGAATACTTGATGAATTTTTTCAAGTCCGCTCAGTTTCTCCAGAAACAAGACCTAAACAAAATAATAATTCCAGTCTCTACGGGAAAATTTTTACACGAAACGGGCTTCCAGCGGGTCATCTTAACTTATCCATTACTCTTATTTATTTCTTTCCCTACTGTACCGAATATTGTAAACATCTGACTACACGCTCTACCTTTTCCGAGGTATTTTTATCCGTGTAAAGAGACCATAATTATCAGCCTCTAACATTGAAAATTGCTAGATTTTTGAGACTGAACATGAACTGTAGAGAGAAAGAGAGAGAGAGGGAAGGCAACAAGAACTAATTTTTCTCGAAGATCTAAATTAAAGCGATTGCAAAGACAAAGTCTGTCACAACAAACGTTCGCCTCTGCGTCGGTGACGTGATACGCTCCTGGACACTTTCAAACCCCATAGAAGAAAAAGAACATGGCGTTAAAGGAGACATACTCGCAAGGAATGGTCACATCTCGTTCTGGTGACGTTTGATTTACGAAACTCGGGAATTATAATGTATTTAAGAACCTTGTGGATTTCATGTCAACTATTCGAATCTTGCTAACCATCATCTGGGTTGAATTTTTTAGTCGCTCTTTTCACCGTAAGTCTTTACGGCCTAACGTAACGAATTCGATACTCAGCAATATAGTTGCTTCCCCATATAATGTGTGTTCGTCTAAACTCCAGCCTACTTACCAAATAGCGTCCTAATGTTTTCGTTTGTTTTGCACCCATTGTAGCGCTAACTTTTCAAGTCCGGCCTGAACACATGAGTAGTCATTCAAATGTGATTAAACCGTGTAAATTGAGTCGTTCAGTCAGAGGACGACTCGGAGGTGTCGAGGTATCACTCGGCTTGTGTAAGAGCGTCTCGATTGCAGTCTAGCTCAAAAAATATTGAAAGTAATTCAGCATAGGGAAAAGTTTGAGTCTGGAGTGCTGGGTCTCTGTTGTGCTCAAAGGGTCAAACTGAATTCAAGAGGACAGATGAATATTATGGAAAAATGTTACTCAACTGGAAAATATTTCGATTGTTAAAAGAAATTCGCTGTTTATTCCAGTATTGTTTTGAGTGGTTCTAGAGGCAGCGGAGATGGCTCTAGCGATGTGCGTATGGAGCTGTGTGTGTTTGTACGAAGCTGCGTACGCGTGTTTGGAGCCGTGTATGTGCGCGCGTGTGCGTGTTTGGAGCCGTGTGTGTGTGCGCGCGCGTGTNCGCGTGTTTGGAGCCGTGTATGTGCGTGCGTGTTTGGAGCCGTGTGTGTGTGTGCGTGCGTGTGCATGTTTGGAGCCGTGTGTGTGCGCGCGTGTGTGGAGCCGTGTGCACTCGAACAACTCCAAATATAACCAACACATTCGGCTTTGCAGTTCCTGGATAAGGTAGCTGACCTACAGCATCGTCTACATTGTGAAACTTTTCGTCAATCTTGGGCACACCAAAACGTAAACAAAAGCCCAAACTCTTCTCAATCGCGTCCAGACTGTGCTGTCGGCCGCATGAAGTTGTACGAGTGCAGAATGTAAACAA
>VOMN01132987.1:0-15340 GCA_014899125.1 Orchestia grillus | reverse complement strand
CACTAGTCCCCATAGCATTGGATAGACAAACCTAACTAACCTACTCCTACTGCCTATGGCCAAACCTATGCTTCCTGAGGGAAAAACACATGATGCATCAGTAGATGTTGTTACTGAGATGTACCTATATTTGCAAAGCTGCTTCATAAGGATAAATAAACAAAGTCAGCAATTTAGCAATTATCACATGAGTATCTTAAGATGAAAATACAAACTAGAAGTTTACCAGCAGCAATAAAAGTAAGTGTACAGATACTTTAAGCAGAACAATATAATTGCACTTGCTAATAATGCTTTCATATGTAATGTACAAGAAATAATAAATCAAAATGATAAATGCAGCATTAACCAGTGTAGGTATATGTTGTCCACAATAAAACAGGATGCACTGAATAAAATAAAATATCCACTAAACAGTAAAAGAAAAAGAGTATTCTGCATGCACAAAAATTACAATAAAAAAATTGCAACCAAATTAAAAGCAAAGAAAAGGTATATATACCTACCTATACTTGCATTTTTTCCTTTGCTGATGCTTTGATTCTAGAATTAGACCAGTAAGAGAGGAGTGCTGAAAATGAGAAACAGTTATATGTAAAATGCCACTAGGTACCTATGATAGAAAATTTTCCTTTTTCCATGACCCTGGGCTAAAATCACAACTTCCCATTTCTTTATAATTAAATTAAACGTATAAAAAATTGCTTTAGTGTTAAAGCTTTACCTTTGCGGTCAGATCAAAAAACTTCCCAAGTTGGATGTTTTTGATAAAATACCAGTGATAAATACATAAGTAGTAAAATGCAGAAACACATTTCAAAAGGAATAATTGGCATTTTTTATTGTGTGATAAAAGGATTTGTAATTAATATTAGTTAATTAGTTTAAGGCTCCCTAGTCATACCAAATATCATCTTTAGACAGTGAAAAAATGGACCATTTAGCAATGACTTCTAAGTAATGTGGGATCTATGCACAGGTGTGTTCCCATGCAGGATTCCCACCCACATAGAAACAGCAAGCTAGGCAGGATGAGAAAGAAAAGACAAAGAGGAGATAGCAATAAAGGTGCAAAAAATGAAAGAAACAAAGTGGGCACAAAATATAGAAGTCCTAAAGGCCTATCTATAGCTGAGGTAACCAAACTATGAAAAGATTTTGGAAACATCACTTGCCTGCCAGAAACAAAATTATGTTACATAGTGTAACTCAGGTGTGTCCAAGATCACACAATGTTGCAATCGTATCAGTCAACAAAAGGAACACTCAACACTTTTGCAGCACTGTGTGCCTTATATGGAAAATGGGTGGTTGTTCCAACATGCAAAATTTTCCACCAATAATACACATGTTGTGGGTCACTATTGGCAAGTTCAAACAAGATCCAGGTGTGGCATAACTATCAAATTTAGAGATAAGGCAACATGATAATCAAAATAAATTGTAGGCTTCATCTTCATTTTAATCAGGAAAGAGTGCATTAAAGAGAACAGCTATTGCAATGGCAGGAGTAAACTATGGTGACCTACCAGGAGCAGCAAAATATGATAGTTTTCTGACTCAAATAAGCCCAATATGGATGGTAAAATGTAGACAAAACATCATTTGAGGTAGAGAGCCAGCTTATTCTGGCCCCTCCCTACATACCTAGGGAGTCAGTTCCAAACTTACAAGATATGTTTTATTCTATTTTATAAAAAATAAGAGGAACACAAACTGCTCAAGTTCCTAAATATGTAATAATAATAAATGAAAGTTGAAAGCTTATTGACATTTGAATAAAGTTAGCACTGTAAGTAGATCAATAAAATGAATCCAGATAATACTCAAATATTTTTAACAGTCTTGATATTTTCCATTGAAATAGAATTATTTTCAATCTACAAATTAAGAACAATTCTTTTCCTAAGAAATTAATGACAATTTCTGGCAAAATAGTACATGTCTCAAATAAATTAGAATTTTATGTACATTCTTTACACTCTTAATCAGCTATAAATAATTGCCAAGGGTGATCACAGACTTTAAACTGCTTAAATTTAGTTTAACTCTACTTTAGTTCCAGTACTTGAAAAATGACAATATTTTAGCACTTGATATAATCTTAAGAAATAATAAACAAGTAGCCAAGTTGAATATTTTCTCTCACTCATACCTTTACTTTTGAGCATCCATGCTGCCACAGCACTGTCCACCCCTCCTGACACACCAACTGCCACCCTCTTGAAAGTGGCAGATGTGAGCTTCATGATTAGTCTACAGTCATGCTGTTAATGCTCCACAGCAGCAGACTTCTGTGTCCTTTCTGCAATCAAACCAATTGTATGATCAAAATCAGAAGGTCAATAAAACAAGAATTTTATGTACAATTTAAATGAAGAATTAAGAGTTACTGTGCATTGCAAGACTAACAGAGAATAATAACTCAATTTTCAGCACAAATTCCAATGTTTTCATATCACTAGCTGCATCTACTACAGATGCCCAAACATTACATACCAACCATACCTCAAAAATTGTCTTTGATCAAGTCCTTTAAGAAAATACATATCTATGTATCTTCTGTAATTAAATATAACTTGGTTTATTAATGCCTTCAAAAAAACTACCCTAACCTATCTTCAAAATTTATTAAAATCAATTTAACTTAAATTGAAATAAGTCAAAAAATTTTACCCAAACAAAAAACAGTAAAAAAATTTCTTGAATAGATCTCATGACAGGAAAATGTAACCTTATATTGAAGATATTAAGAAGGCTATATGAAATCTCTTGTTTTTATAAAAAATTGAGAAAAAAACAGAAATTTAATGCCCAAGAGTATTTGTCAAAAATTAAAATTGGACAGATGAATGCACTCAGAAAGTATCTCACTAAATTAAAATTCTATACAAATGTTTGAAGTGGCCCCAATCTAACATGATCATTGAGTGACATATTATACTTGAAAATTAAAATACTTTCTATTGTTCTTGAATCTATGGTGTTGTATGATATTACTTCAAAGTTTGCTTTCACTATGGGATGGTTAACATGTTTGCATTGCAGCTAAAATAGCCGCTATAAATGACATTAAAATTATAATGAGTTCCACCCTATTATGTACTTTTTTTTTTGAAGAAGCTAACTTTAACTTTCCCAACTTATATTGTACACATGTTGATACTGAATCTGCAAAATCTTTGATTTCAATTACAATCAAAAATATTTGAAATATATCTACCAATTATTTTTGAAGTATATTTAGACATGAATTAAAATTATACGATACATTTATTAAGAAATATGCTGCATTTAAATTCTCAGCTTTACGCAAATAAAAATCATCTGAAAACTATAGAATGCTTTCAGAAAACTTGTCAAGGAAAGACATCAACGGCTGAACTAAGAATTAGACATTACATTATTACTATGTAAGTATTGTATATATCAATGTTTTATTGTTTTTGAAACCCATTAGAGTCAAATTTACGATAGCAACTGTAGGAAAAAATCGCAATTTTGTAATCAATACTCTTAATTGGTAAATGAATTTGGAAATTACCTAAATGTTGTCATTATTTTTTTCATTTTTGAAGAAAAACAACAGTGAGCATATTTCAATAGACTGGCTACCATTTAGTATTATAGAACTAAAACACTTGAATTAAAATAGTGACAAACTTTTCACTAAAAGTAGCCATTTTAAACTAGTACTTGAAAACACATAAAAACACACACCGGCAGAAATAGAGTGCGCGTTGTAAAACGTTCTGTAGACTAAATATGTAAAACCTAACTAACACTTATTAAAATATAAATATACTATTTGTGATAAATTGAAACGCCTTAAATATATAACGATTACTACACCATTCACTTTTTATTTACGTATTTGTTGATCGATTCCATCAAATTTCGAATGCGATGAAAATCAGCTGATTCAAACGTTTGGCCATACGTTTTTTCGCAAGTAGGAGTAAGGTTATTCTGCGCAAAAAGAGAACACGTGCTCGTAGAGTAATAGTGTAAACAATTGTAAGCTAAGTGAGTATGTATCTTTTTAAATGTATACTTGTTTTTTATTTTAATTGTAGCTTTAAGTTATTGCAATCTCTAAACTTGTTGAATGTGTACCGACGAATGTGAGATTTGATACAGAGAAAGGCTGATCAGCGTACACATCTACTCCTTCAACAAGGCACTTTGTATAAATGCAGCTTGCTTTAATAAATAACTGGACACTGAAGGAATAAAGTAAGTGCAAACAAGGAAATATTTTTAATAATTTTATCGTATTTATAAAGTTCAGTTAAGTTTATCAATGAACTTGAATTTGAGATGTGAACTGATATCTGTACTCTGTAGGCGCCTTCATTATGACCTATAAATTCTCTAGCCTTTACACACACTATACAAACAGGTTAGGTCTTCTTATTCTGTTGCCTTTGAATCAACTTCATAAAGAATATTCTCTGAGTGTTACTATGCATTGTATACAATTTTGCAACCAATGGAGGGTGGTCAAGGTACCACTGGGGTAAGACCATTCATTAGAAATGACATCCTCATACAGTCATACTTGTGAGGTCAACACAATTTACACCATCCTACCAAAGTAACCAAGCACACTACTTTCATGCAGGACTAAAAGAACACTTTTAGAAAAATTGATAAATAACTTAGTACTATTCACTTACTTTGCATCATATTTAGGGCCATTTGTAGGTTTTAAATGGATATAAAATGTAGGAATATGAAATGACATACATAAAAAATTCTACTTACTAACTGTTGTTTTTGATAAAAAAAAGTGGTATCCTGACTTGCCCCTGCATGTGGGCCAACCTAATTAAGATGTTTACAAGAAAATTTTTAAAGATATGGTTTAATATTTTTCTTTGATATAGAAAATATGCTTTAGGTTTGCTGGTGATCAATGCAGTGCATGAAATTGTTCATTATGTGGATAAAAAGTTTTTCAACTCTGATTACTTTAAATTGCGAATGAAAAGAACATTATGCAATGTTGAAATTTGGTTGTAAATATTTCTGTAAATATTACTGCATTTTAAGATATTAGGATGCATATAAAGAACTATGTTCATCATCAGCTGCTTGTGAGCAAAAATGACAAGAAAAATTCAATTAAAAGATCCTGTATCATTTTTTCATCAATTCATGCATGATTTAATTTGTAAATTAGCAACTGTATGTGTCCTTTCAAGTTTGGTTTTGTGAAATAGCTTGCCATCAGTAATGTCCGTACAGCCTTAGCCTTTTAGTAATATGAATTTAAGGTGAAAAATATGTGTGACATGTAAAACTGTTTTGGAACATTTATCGAGTGCAGGGTAACATTCTTTTTTTCAGAAGTTTTTTATTCAAACATGGATCAGCCCAGTGCCTCAGCATCATCAAACCAAAACAGTGATGAAGAGACTCCAGTTCTAAATCCCGAGGAGTTTGAGGTACTTATGTCTCTGTAATATTTCATCATCTGCAATTTTCTTGAACTCTGTGAATGTAAGTGTCTATCCAGTTTTGCTTCTGCCTATTTCATGATATTCAGAACTGATATTGTTTGGGAATAATTTATTAAATAGTTTTTTGTAGAAAAAATTAGACAAGTTGAGTGACCTTTTATTTTCCACTTTTTGCAAGACTATTTTCTTAGTTTCTAAAGCTATTGGCCCCTCAGGGGGCNAGATTCCCCGTTCTCCTAAGTCCATACTAAATGGTCCCTACTCTTTTGGTGCAAGATAGTCTTGAGTTGCTGAAGCACTGCTTTTACTACTACTACTCATACTTGTACTCATAAAGCTATTGGTAGCTGATACATGCAGAAAACCAACACTTATATGCATGACGTTGCACAATGTTAAATACCAATTTTAGTTTATGGCACCTATCATTGCACCTTTTTTGAGCGCAAGGGAATAACATGCAACTTCTTTGTTTCTGAAAATTCATAACAATTCTTTTGGCATTGTTTCCAGTGCAAAATATTACCCCATGCAAAATATTCCCGCTGCTTATGTATATCATAATTCTCAATGATTATTCTAACACTCTGAGGGACTCAGTCTTCTTTACATATCTTGGAAAATTAATACTTTGAAGTTTAAAGACATAAAAATAGCACATAGAGTTGAATAAACCATTTCATTTCTGTTGCAATGCTATTGTACTTTTATTATGACAGTATTGGTCTAGTTAAACTCTCAAGTTATGTGTAAACCCTTGTGCTTAATAATAGAAACTTTTTTTTAAGTAAAGTAGAAAGCTGAATATTCATTTATAGTGACAGAATGAACAGGATGTTCATAAAAAATCTATCCACTTATTAGAAAATGTTAGTAATATAATATATTGTACAACAGTTTAATTCTGATCTATTTTTAATTTTTATCTCTTGAAAATCTAGCTTAATAGACATCAGCAGATTAGGATTTGAAGTCAATGGATATATTTTTCATGGTATGTTTATTTAATCCTAATAACCAACCTAGTGTTAGTAATTTCCTGTTACTTCTGTACAGTTGCAGCGGTGAATAAATGGGTCATGATCTCATTGTTATGAAATTTTACTGTGTAAATTTGTTTGACTGTAGTTGTTCTCCTAGAAGCACATTCCTATTATTATTGGTTTTCATTCCATTGAAAAATTGTTGAACGATTTAAAAACTGCACTTTTCATTCTTACAAACAAGTTTATTTTCCAGGTTTTTGATATTGAAGATAATCCCAGCATTAATCCAGAAGAAGAAGATGACAATGAAGACTTTGCTGAGGCATCAGAAATGCTTGTTGATGCTGATGAAGGGGAAGAAAATTTTGAAGAAAATGAAGAACTTGATTTCATGGCCATCACAGAGGATGAATGTGAAATTAAAGAAGCGTCCTTATTGTATGAGGCACATAAAGGTTAGTACTCTTTTAATGTTCCAGTTTGTGTACTGTGGGAATGAATTTTTGTCTTTAAAGTGTTTACACTTCAAAAACTTAGAATTTCCTGCCCAAGTATAATGTTTTTTGTTCACTTATTCATGGGAATTAGTAACAAAGAATACAAATATACTTATATTCTTTGCTCTGAAATTTTGTGAATTATGTGCTCTACCCCTCAGGGTTCATATAATGGGCAATAGAGTTAGGTTAATTAGGTTTGTCTATTGTATACTATGGGAACATCCCCAGGGAGCACTGTTAGGTTACTTTAGCTATGGGTAGGCCTCCGGGACAATTTTGTGCTCACTTTTCTTCTTTCAGTTTTCACACTTTCATGCTCTTTACTTCCCTTTATCTTCATTTTTAACTTTGTTTTATGCCCAAAGGATCATGTGCAGGAATACACTTTGTGCATGGATTCCCCATTTCCTATAATCTATACTAAATTTTCCTTTCTTTTTGCTGTTTTTGAATCATGTTTAATGCAGAAAGAGAGCTTCAAACCATCACTATAACAATAGTAATGATAATGATAATAATTAGGACCAATATATGTTAATTGTGTATAATAGTTTGATTGGTGCACATCCATGTTTAGACTTTGTTTTTTCTGTTGCAGATTCAGTCTTATGTTGCTCCGTGTCTAATGATGGAAGTCTCATTGCCACCGGCAGTCTTGATGACTCTGGTCATGTTTTCAATCCCTACACTGGTGCTGCCATCCTCAAGTGTTCTGGACACTCTGTTAGTAACTAGGCTGTGTCTAGATAGTGTTAAAAGCTCGATTTGTTACACTATAGCGTTGCTTGTAGTTATATTGTGTTGCGTTTTATTCAAGTGCACTGTTCATAGCTATATAATTATATTATTTATTTATTTCATCTTCAAGTATTTAGATATGTTGTGTTTTACTCCTACTTAGAACTTAGTTGGCTTATTTTCTGATGAAAGTTGTGTTGTAGCATGTAGCACACTTGTTTTGATTTTTTTGTAGGGCAGTGGCTGTCATTCTTTATAGATTTAACGTTCTTTAAAGGCTAAGTGTGGGCATTAAATGATTTTATCTGTGATAAATTTTGAAATATTCATGGAATCCTTCAGTGTATGTCTGCAGTCAGAGTAGAATATTCAGATGTATGATGTTCTAATAGATAACAATTTGTCTAAATAAGTTATTGCCATTCTCCTTTCCTGAAGGCTAATACTTTGAGGTAATTAAATTCTCAATAGATGACTGATTTTTCCATTGTTTACTCGTTATTAAGACCTAGGGCCAGTGTTTAGTAAACAAAGCATACATGTATCCTTGCAGAGGGTTTAGAATAGGCAATAGGGTTGTTATGTTGGTTTATCTGTTGTATGCTATGGGACTGGTGTCCTCCAGGGCACACTGTTAGGTCACCTCAGCCATTGATAGGCCTCTGAGACTTCTATCTTTTGAACTCACTTTGGTTCTTTCCATTTTCACTTCTTCATTATCCCTTCTGTGTCTCTCTCCTTTTCATTAACTTTTGTTTCCATGCGCTGGAGATCCTGTGTGGGAATACACCTTGTGCAAAGACTCCCCATTCTCAACAGTCAGTACTGAATGTCCTTTCTCTTTGCTCTCTTTGGATAACAGTTTATGTGGATAGGGAGCTTTAAATCATGACTATAATGGTAAAAATAACATTGGTAAAAATAACATTGGTAATAATAATATTATGTACACATTCAAGATGCTCTTCTTTGAATTCTTTGGAGCTATGCAAAGAGCATTGCAGTTTTGTGCACTACCATGGGAGCTGCCTTGTTTGAGCTCTGGTGACAGTTATAACTGCATGTTCTTTATTGTGCAGGAAAGTGTCGAGTTTGCCTGCCTGAGTCATGACAGCATGTATGTTGCAACTGGGGACCTGGATGGCTTAGTACAAGTCTGGAAAATTCGAGATGGAGAGTCCTGCTTCTCTTTTCATACTGGCAGTGAAATGAGGGTAAGTTAAGCTCTGTCTAGCCTTTTGCTGTGGTAGTGGATTTACAGTGAGTGAAGCATTGTGCAGCCTGCAGACAAATCTGATTTATGTGGAGCACTACCAGTCATTGTTGACTTGAATGGCTCAGCCATGAGTTAATGGTAATGTCAGCGTATGTTGAAATTACCACGTGTTAAGCTGTCATGCCAATTGGTCATTTTTCAGAGATATGCTCTATGTTATACTGTTAAAATAATATAACTATAGTGTTTGTATGATCAAATATTTACTTGATCAATCATTGTTATTGCAATAATCAGTCACATTATCTATTATTGCTCTACTATTGTATCCACATTGTCTTCATTGAAACTTATGTTCTTATTTAACTGTTTAACCTTTATTATGTTTAATTAGGTATGCAATATTATCTTTAATGACGCGTTCTTATATTTTATCAATTTTAGTGTTTTGCTACCAATTACAGACAGATCTGCATCACTTGTAATGGTAGGCTGTGCATTTGATCTGTCAAAGTTGTCCGAATCCTAACTTCCTATGTTGGCTGCTCTCTTTAACTAGAATCCTTTGCTTCACTTTGATACATGACGCATACTGCTTTAGGAATTAGCTTCACGAAAGTTATGCGTATGTGCCCTTATTTAGGATAACCCAAAGTGCTTCTTTGTTTAATAAATCAACTTCGAGTAGAATCAATTGCTGTATGATATTTATGGTATCCAAGTTTCCATTACTTGTTGCACTGTGGAAGTTTATTTATGTAGTGGCGATAAAAATATGCAACAAATAAGTTTAATTTTATTGCTATGGTATACTAATAGTGCATTGATTCATAAACGAGAGTGCCCCTTATTCTGGTTATGGGTTGCATTTTTTCTGATCATCGGTACCCTTATTTTTAACCATTGTTCTGGTTTACCCATGATCTTTGTAACATTCCATTTAGAGCAGATGCAGAAGAGAAAGGTCCAACACAGATGAGCCAAGTTGCCCATTCTTTAGTTTCTACTAAACTCCCATGCCATCAGATGTCAATTGTGTGCCATGTAGAAGTGGAGCTAGAAGGGAAAAATAATTTACATATAAAGTGTATGATCTTTTGCATGTACAGTGGCTGGAGTGGCACAAGAGCAGCCACATACTCTTCTGTGGTACAGAGAGTGGGGAGGTGTGGGTGTGGCTTGTACCAAAAGGCATCACCAAGACCCTTCCCAACCCGGGTACATCTGTGGAGAGTGGCTGCTGCACTCCCGATGGTGAGCTTCTCCCTGTTAGTCTATACATCTGAACGTAGCATTTTCTGTGAGGACGGGGAGAAGGTTTGGGAGGATGATGTCGTCTTGATGAAGTGTCTGCCTCTAAATGTGTTTGTGGATCTACTTTTATTTTTTATTTGCATGCACTTTTGAATAGGCTGACTCAAACTTTTCTCAAGTATAGATAAATGTCAATGTGCAAGAATAAATTGACATGGCCGGGAGTTGCATGCTACACTGACTGGCCAGCTGAAAACTGGCACGAAGCCATGTCCAGTTTGGGGGCTTCAAATTTGGCTAGCAGGTTATTTTGTTTTTAATCACTGACATTGGCGTGTTGGCCAATTATATAGCGTATGTAGAGAGAGTCTTGTTCGCTGTTTTGAACTTTATTCACCCATTGAGTCGTGATTCTGCGAACAAAAAGGCAGACTTAGAATCTATATTACGAACTAAATATGCAATTAACATAAGCAATACAGTTGGCTGGGTTAAAGTTAGATCACGTTTATGTGCCCTCGCTTCATGGCTGCAGATCATATAGGAAAATAATATTCTTTGGGATAGTAAAAAAAGGGGAAAGGTGTCATCACTAAAGCACGGGAAATTTTCTTCACTACTATTTTGTAGCAGGTTATGTTACACAAACGTTATAGTCATCTATGCAAACATTCCTACAACATAGGAGCAGTAAAGAAGGGAAGTGGTGTCATCACTGAAGGATGGGATGAGGTGCTTCTGGCTAAGATGATATTTTTTATTTTGCATTATAGCCAAGTTTATATTGGTTTTTACTTAATTTTTGAGGTCAACCCTACTGCAATAGCTTTTATTTTTATAGTCGAATCTGATGCAATAAACGTGTACACAAAAGCAGTGAAAAATAAAGTTTTCAAAGTGTGCACTAATGGTTAGCCTTCAAATTTAGAATTTGATATTAAGTTGTACCGCAGCATTGCAGCCTAAAATTTTAAAGCTTTAATTTGAAGTTGTGCTGATGTTGCAGACAATGCTAACGAAATCAGCTGCCTTAATTTGCAGCCTCTACTGTCTGTGAGCTAAGATTGTTAATTTTAAATTTTACCTTATCATACTCACCACGACTGTTCTGCAGATCCATTTTTGAGCTTTTATATGTAGCTACTCATTGATACATGAAAGTGTCATACCAACTCCCACAATCTAGTCATTCTCATGGTCCCATATTGGCCATGTCATGTTGGCTCTGCAATATTGAACATCCAAATTAAACTCTTCTGGTGCTTCATGAACTCTCTCGGTCAACTCATATTCAGAGCTTGAAGGTCCCTTGAGGTTCCCTACTTTATTTTGTGAAGAATTTTACCTGTGCTGTTGAACTCATCCGTCTATGTTACTTGCAAGCATGGATTTTTCCTAGTTCTGAATTTCATAGCTTCTTGGTTTTTATATTTTGTGTAGTATGCATGTCTTGAGAATAGAGGATTCCGTGGGAGGCGTGCTGAGTTTCTGAGCTCCATTGAGAGAGAAATGCTTACAACTTTGATCTCTCAGGGAAAAAAATGATCTTAAGTAGCCTCTATAGTAACCATTGTGGATTCTGTTTACACTTGTTGTTGGTCTAAAAGTGCAGTCTTCTCTCTCATTTCTCCTTTTGGGCTTTACTGTAGTGATATTGCTTTAACTAAGTGGAAGCAATTAATAAATGTCGGAAATAAAAATAACTTGTCAGATCTTATTCCACCCAAAACCTATGAATCGATTCTTAATCCATACACATACGCAGCCTGTTTTGCTGCGACGTAGCTTTTTCATTATTTTTTCTTGCCAGACTTGCGTCGTGTTTTCTGTCTCTCAACTTGGAGCGACCATTGTGTTGTAACGTTGATATCAAGTGAATTTCAGCGACCTATTGCTAAATTATTCAAAAATTGGAAAATGTTACAGAACTTGCTATAAAAATTAGGTTTGATTACATTAGAAGTTGACATGAATTCAGATTATTATCAACTGTCTTTGGGAATTAGAGGACATTTGTAAAACTATCTTCCTTGGGATCCAAATGGTTAATGTTAATCCTACGTAACTTGTGCAGGCAAGCGTGTGATTGTGGGCTACAGCAACGGCACCGTGCGTGTGGTCGACGTGAAGACAGAGACCGCCGTCAAGGTCGACCCCTCGAGCAACTTCAATGGAAGCGTCATCGCTGTCACGTGTCACGCTGACAACGTCGTCGCCATCGCCGGCTCTCTCGACGGAGATGTGAAGCTCTTCAATACCAACACCGGCAAGGTGAGGTCGTGGGGTGGGAGCTAGCTGCCCTGGCAAATATTTTCACGCCGATTCTCTCGGCAAAACGAGGGAAGTCGTTTTTGCCTGAGTTTTTCATTTTTGGGCGAACTAACTCCTCAAATGTTTGATTTGAAACGAAAAAAACATACGAGTTCATTCGTCTTTCCTTGACGTCTCGCGGTGTAAATCGACCATTCCCGAGTGTACTGTTAAGCTCGAGCAAATAAAGTCGTCTCTAAATAGTGTTTTTGGTGGAAAGCCTGCCGAGGTAGAGATGGAGTTGCGTATTATAAAAAAAAGTCATCTTTGCATAATAGAGTCGACATTTTTCGGCTTGGTCATTCTGATGAATGTTGCTCATGTAGCAAATGCAATAGCAGTTAATACAAAAATTCTATGTATTGATAAAATAAAGCTATTTTTAAAGGACCAGGTTATATGAGCGTGAATTTGCAGTAGGATTTTTAAATGATCTAATTAGTCTGTGTCCCTCAAAATGGGAAGTGTGCTGAAATTATAGTAAATAAATATAGAAGTAAATTAAAGGTCCCTTAGCCCAAGGTGTGAGCTTAAACTCGAGGTAAGAGCCCAAGGCATGAACTCAAGTGTCAGAGGAGAGCCCAAGGTGAGAACTCAAGTGTCAGAGGAGAGTCCAAGGTGAGAGCTCAAGCCATTGGTGAGGGCCCAAGGTGGAAGCGTAAGTCTAAGGTGAGACTTAGCTGATGAGCTCTAGCTGGTGCACCTTAAGCTTCAGCCCAAGGTGTGAGCATGAGAGCTACCTGTAGCAGAGATTCAGCTGCAATGGTTAGGAGTCTCTTGTGCCGTGCAATAAAATGTTTTATTCAGACGGTACTTACCGATAATCGCCCTCTTTTCCCTGACACAGCCGACGCGTCAAGACAGCGAAATTTTACTCGAATCCCTGTGCTTCTGTTTTACCCTATGGAGAGCAATATTATTGGTTGATGCGCTCGTTCTAACATGGGTTTTTAACAAGCTACAATTTGTGTTTCAGGTTCTCATGAGCTTGAGTACGCTACAGTTCAACCCAAGAAGCATGCAACAGAAGGACAGCATAGAAGCAGTGGGCTTCTGTTCCTCTGTACCACACTTGGCTCTGTTTGCCGACATACGCGGCACCATCGTTGTTTACGACACCAACAACCAGGTGATTGACGCGTGGCTGCTGGGGCGCGAATTGGAGTGTGCGCTACAGAAAATTGAGATGACATCATTAGGATTATTATAATATAAATTTTGTCACCGCAGTCACCTTAGGCGATCTCAGCAGTGAACCTAAGATTAAATATGAGTAAACAAATCTAAATATGAGTAAACACGCCTGAGGTTGTGTTTGCAAATTCGTCAAAAATTTAAAAGCGAAGAACACTCCAAGAAAACCGATCGGTCCTATTTGTTGAAAAAACATTGTATTTCGGGGTCTATCGTTCTTAATAATTATCTATTTTATTTCAGATATGTATTTGCTTTCATCAAAATGATGGAGTCGAACTGCAAAACGTTTTCTTAATAAATGTGGTTTTTAAATTAGTGTTTGTTTGTTGCTTCGAGTATTTAGTAAATATGAGCAGTGCTTAAGCATTGCGTTCTAAGATGCGTTCACGATGAACAGGTGGCGCGTCACGTGATCACACAACCCGCGGGCGTGACTCGGTTCTGCTTCCCGCCATCTTCCCCTCACTTGTTCGTGGGCAGCACGGACGGCGTCATCAGGCAGTACGACGTGCTCGCAGGCAAACTCGTGTGCAAACTCGTGGGGCACCAGTCTGAAATTATGAGCCTCAGCTCCGACGGGTGAGTCTCAGACCGAGGTATTGGGCTTCCCGCTACGCGTTAGTTTTATACAAACGTTTTCTCGGTAGACAGCATGACACGGAAATGAAGGTAATGTTTCGTTGTACGAGGACACGCATACCTTTAGTAAAGGATTTGGCTTGTGTTCCCGCGTGTGGTAATTGATTATTCTCTCTTAGCGGGAGAACGGGAATTTTTATCTAAAATAAGTAAAAAATTGACTACGTTATAGTTAAGAGTTGAATTTTTCAAATGGCTCTAATTCGTTCACTGCAGAGCTCAAAGTTACTGGACATAGGCATACAAACACTGAATTAATAGGCATACATTCATGAAAATATTCCAGTGAAAATAATATGGGCGTAACTTTTACATTTTCTTCACTGGAGTGCTAGAAGAGTGTGTATAAACATGCTGGAAGAGCGTGCATAAACTGTACCTCTGGTTGTATAGATTGATCATCGCAAACTCCTTGGCGTGTTTGGTGCTCGTTTGAGACAATTTCCAGGCTCTACTCTGAGAGGCACACACAGGCAATACTCATCTCTGTCATCGTGCCTCGGCACTTGACGGGTTGCAGAATAAAGGATGTTACTTCTCTTGGATTCTGCTACCCTTGGTGCAGGAGCCTGTTGGGAATTATTTTTGTTGTGTAGGTTCTAATTTTCCCGTCTCGTAACAGAGGATATGTTTCATGTCACTAGCCTTGCAAAAGCGTCTTCTGGACCTAACCTGACAACTTCATTTGTTAATTTCTTTTTCTATGTATTTGGAACTCTTCCTGCCACAACTGAAATATTCAAATTGTGCATATTACCAATTAGTCACAGCGTGTACATGTGTAAAGAAGCCGCTCTACAGTTGACGCTGGAATCAACCTCAGAAGATTGGTTACGTGAATATCCTCAACTTTGTCGATTTCATACTGCGATTGTAAAAGTTAGTTTTATCTTTTTTTGGGTAGGTAAAGTGCTTCGAATTTTTTTTAATATCGTGTGATGTTGCCTGTAGATATGACCTTATTGGACTATTTCCTCCCCGTTTTAGTCCGTTGGTGCGAGCGTGAAGTATACGGGGTGTCCCAGAAAAAAGGAA
>VOMN01132986.1:0-15770 GCA_014899125.1 Orchestia grillus | reverse complement strand
TAGTGTTCATTTATCATCAAACATAGGAGTAAACCCATTGTTTTACACGTGCATGAAACCATCCATTTTTCCATCAATGACCTGGAGTTCCCCTGCAGTCGGGCCTACAACAAGGACAGTAAATCAGCCCCATATCATGGTGCTGCCTCCTCCATGCTTGACTGTAGGGATGGTATTCTTGAAGTCATAAGTAATCCCTGCTTTCCTCCAAAACGACGATGTCAGAAAAGCTCAATTTTGCCTTTATCGTACCGTGCAACCCTGTTATTAAAAATCAAAGCTTTTTTATGATAGCCTTAGACAAATTTCAAACGTTTTTTCACATGTTTTGCTTTAAGGAGAGGAGTTCTGCGTGGAGTAAAGGCATCAATTTATGAATAGCCCTCGTGTATATATATATATATATATATATATATATATATATATATATATATGTGNTATATATGTGTGTGTATCTACTGATCAACCATCTTCAAAAAAATATGGAGAGGTAATGATTGTGTCGATCGTACTTGTTTAGATAAATACGTGCTTCTGATAGTTTCTGGAAGCTTTAAAAAAGTTTTTTAATCAAGATACTCAAATCGTGCTTTGAAATAACAGTAATTTAATATGACATCAATTTTAGCTAAACACTTTTGTTCAATACATCTTTTTGCTTCGTTGATTTTCTAGTTGTAAATAAATTTTATTATGTTCTGTTTAAACATTCAGATAAATACATGTTCTCTGAACGACCTGTACTCTTTACTTGAAGCCAGAGCTTGAAATTTTCAAAATACATCAAAAATGTGCTGTGGAAATACTAGTGCACAAGGCACTGTATCTGCAAATAATTCACGACGTGAAAATTTTGGATAGTGATTCATTGAGATGTGAAAATGATTCATCTTCCATCCATAGGTATCAGGGTTGGGCCGAAGTATTTGTTATTATAAAAAATCTGTTTCTTTCTTTAGCGCTTTAAGCGTACTTATCGTCAAAATTTTGAAATATCTTCATAATTTGTTATTGAAGAAAAGTATATAACTACAGGTGTATATCATTCAGAGTAGGCTCCTAAGGGGTAGCAAGGCTACTTGCCCTAATTACATGACGAGAAGCTATTAAAAATATTCTTAAAAACAATGTACTGCTTACATTGCGTTGAAAAATATCCTCTACAGTCTAAATACTAGAAACGTTCAAGTTTTCAGTGAAATGAAATACTAGGGTGACCACCACAAAAACTAGGTTAATGACTGTAGATACTGGGGCAACAACCGAAGGTGTGAGGAATAGACGAAACATAACCCAAGTGCAACGTTGTGCCATAAACTAAACAATACGTGTGCATTTTCTTGGTGCCAAAAGGTAATAAATAGCGGACTGAAATCTGGAAACAGATGAGGTCACCTCGTACCTAACCAAAGAAACCAGACATAAATAATCTGACGTTATAGGTGAATCAACTATGTATCAATTACCAGTTGAAACCGTAGCAGTAGTTCGTGTTAACCGACAAGAGACGTAGGTCAGGAAACACCTGAAATAAACAAAAACTCCCCGTTAATTAGATTTTACATCAATTTGCTCGAACAGCGATGTTAGAGTAGAGCTCCGTAACCCATTGATGCATAGCGTCCATTTTTAGGGCCCATGATGGTAATAATACCGAATAAGAACAATGGTAACGGAAGGAAATGGCAATAGATGTTTTATTGATTATACAATGCCTCCAAATTTTTCTAATGAAATAACGCATGCATCAAATGTAAAAGTGACGCAAATTTTTTTTTGATTATAGATATTCAGTACCACATGATTTCTTGCCATACCCACCACGGAATCGCATTTTTTCTGAAACTGGACAATCTTTTCCTTTCAAATTTTACATATGATGCAAATAAATTTTTAACGACTAGTTTCAACAAAAACTTGTAACATTTATTGAAGAATAAACTTAATGCATTAATGAATTAAATACGGGTTGTTTGAGCTGTCTGAGGATTTTGTATTTTGGATACAGTTTTCTGATTGTGATACAAGAAACAAAATTTACTTACCTGATTTATACATTTGAATTATTTTTAAATTACTGAAGTTATAAAAGTATCTTTCATTATTACAATATAATGTGCTAGATAAACCTAGCAAAAGCTTAAATGAAGCTGCAGGTAAAACTATATTTTAACATGCAAACTATTTTGTCATCCAAGGTTGAATAAATTTACACACTATTGATATGGTGAAAGGAAGAAGGATACTATTTGTTATAATGCAGTTTTATATGTCAGCCGGCTCAAAATTTCTTGTTAAATGCAAAAAAGCATCATAAAAATTCTGAATTTTTCTGTATCTTTTGCATTTCAGTTGTTTCTCGTTTTATGTAATGTAATGCCTTTCACCTCACCGTAAATTTCATTTATATAATGCATTCCCTGTTTTCCCAATACCAATTAGAAATTCACAGCCGTTGACATGCAGTGCACAGCACGTGTGTAAAAAGCACAGAAAAAACGACACACCAGTGTGGCCCAGGATGCACGGTATGAACTATTACCAAGTTTGCAATAAACTATTTTTTTCAAGTTCAAGAACTGAGGGAAACTGACGTCAACGCTGCTGTAGTAGCCTGAGTAAACTGACGTCAACGCTGTAGTAGCCTGAGTAGACGATGGTCTCAGCTACGTCGGCAGGCAGCCACGTCTGCCAGAGTTCAGCAATTTCCTCGTACAGCCAGTCCATGCTGAATTCGTTGTCCAGGTACGGCTGCGAATATCTGTGACATCGTTAGCAGAGTTAACTTTTGTTGATCACCTTGGATTTCCTAATTTGGCTTGCGCAGATACCTCGTACGAGTCAATAGTGGCTCAATAGATTGGGGGTACAAAAAACTTCCGGAACTAATGTAAGGTGGACCAGTCAGGCTGCGTTTTTTAGTGACGAATCGTCGGTAAAAAATGCACTGGAAGACGCGTGACAATTTTAATAGTTCCTTAGAGGGAAAAATGCTAAGTTTAGTTTTAGTTTCATCATGAAAAAGATAAACTGCAATGCAGCAATAGAAATTGTAATTTGCATGTAACATAAATGGGGAAACTAAAATTTGTCATTTGAAGACGGTCACATAAATTTTAACTATCGAGAACGATAAATGGTTAATTTATGTAAGCATTTTCTTTCCAGGGTTAATTGAAAAGAAAACTTCAATTTAAGAAGGAATTCCGCATGCACCATCTCAAGAAAGCGATGTTAAAATCTAATTAACGCGAACATATTTTCTGGAGATTCAGATGTTCTTCCATCATCCATGCTTGGTCGTAGCAACATTGAATTGGAACAAATGATGTCACGCGGTCTTGTCTAATGAAAATGAAAGTAACTGAGGATGATAGCTTAGTTTTACAATGATAGATTCTTTCAAAGTGAAACGTACTGCACGCAGAACAGCATGAGAGAATCCCGAGCTAAAAGCTCCAGCGCCGTCGAACCAATATTTATGGACAAAAGCGAGCACGAAATTTTTCATCGATTTCAGACGTGAATTTACAGGTTTTTAATGGAGTGCAGGTTACCTTCATTTAACACGAACTAAAAAATTCAATTCGTACACCGCTAATCGCCTAACGTATAGAAAGTGTCAAATAATGATTTAGAAAAACTGTGTCGAAATTTCAAATTTGTAAATATCGCTTAATATTAAGCCGAATTTTGCTCACTCGGTCTGGTAGAATTTGTGATTCGAATTTTAATTTCAGAACAACTGCATAAAGCAAACCGCTGCACTTTGCAAAAAAATTTGGTAAATGCGAGAGGACATCCGTGTTATGGACTAATTGCCATGCTACTTTACCCAAGGGTTACTCATCGTAATGGAGTCATTGCTCATGTCTCAAATGTGAAGGGTCTCCAAAGTCTCCTGATTTAATACCTCGCAGTTACTTCCTTAGCGGTCAGATGAAGGCTGAACTTTGCGTCGGTCCGTAAGAAAACCAAGAATTCAGCACGAATCTAACTTTTAAATAAGAACCGAACCCTGGTAAGGAGAGCAATGCGGAAAAGTACTTTGAAACTGAGACAATGTCTACAAAAAGAACGTCATATGAAGTGGAGAGCTTTTCAAAATTTAATCTGTTTTCCATAATTTGTCCATCGGTAACCTTCTTATTTTATGTGTTGTGTTAGAAACTTTCAACAGTATGATCACCTCGGGCCAGAACAGTTTTTCACGTCTCCTAACGAAAATATTCGAAGAATGTATAGCACTTCCTATTTGGAATAGTAACTACTAGAAAGTTATTTTTCACGTCAACCGGGACTAAATGAGCTAAAATGGACTTATTATTCTCGAGTTATTAATAATCAGAAATGTTATACACATTTTTATGACACAGCTTTTATACATATAATATTTTCATGGATACCGTTCAACTTATATATTAGTCTGTCTATGCAGCCCTAACGCATTAAGGATTTTACCAGAAGCTGTTGTTTGAATCCTCAGTTTGGATTATGTACTTAAAGAATGCTTTGTGAGAAGAATTTAGCTATTAAAATTATTCAGGGTACATACATTGCGAGATCATGAGTAATACTGCAAAATTTTAAAGTATATTTAGAACGAAGTAGTCTATAACACTCATGCAAGGGAAATGAACAGGAGCTATAAGTTGTGTGTATGCCGTGAAAACAAACCAGTTGGAAGCAAAACTTCTCAGCAGTATGTATAGGTCCATGGTAAATACGTGAAGTGAAGGTAGCTCATCTTCTTCTTAATACCATCACACATAGGGAATCTTAACCCTACGAAGATTCTTTCATCATTTTGAGCACAAACACTTGTACATTCACTTTTTCCACTGTTCATCTTATCCAAGAACTAATAAACTTAGCAGTAGTTAGACTCCCGAATGATATTGCTTATCCATGTTTGTACATTAGAATTGGCCGTCTTACGAGTTAAGTGGATGAGCCTCGTGGTTGCCCAGAGCAGGGAATACAGGGATCGAAGGGAAGTATTCTTTAACCATCGTCACGGCCTGGCGGATGATGTCAAGATTGCCTTCGCGACTCGTGTTCCAAACGTTGTGCGGCACCAAGTCGCCCGTCCAGATGATGAACGAAATGTCCTGCAGAATAAAATTGAATTGCTTCAAAAAGTGACCAGCGCATTCCGTTGAACGAAAAACTTAATTTGAATTTAGTTAAGTTCTTTAGGTCTCACGAGTAGGACAAAGAGTTCATGAAAAAAGACGTGCAGTTTCAAAGTTGTAGTCCTCGAAAGAGCACAAACTTGAACACAGATGGTAATAGTGATTAGCCTCCAGTTACCGTAACACAGTCTTCCTCGTCCAAACTGTTCAATTTAATGCTCCCAAGGAGTTTAAATTGAAGGGCTTACTTCAAAAGAACGAACATAATTTACTTTAATGAACTCAGTTTTAGGTTTGAAGGTGACATTAACAACAGCGTCTAATCAAAAATCATGTTTCCAATTTTTTCCAGCTACTTTCCCACCCTGCCTAAAGTCCAAAGCTTACGCCATTTGAAATTTTGAAAGTCCTTAGCTTTGATATGTTCCTAACATTCAAAGGGCAAGTTCTACGTATTGTTCCATTTCTTCATGATCTTATCACAAATAATATCACAATTTCAATTTAACAAAGAATTTGTAGGTTACTTTGAAAAAGTTATGTTGCATTAAAAATAACATGATTTTCCTTACTGTGAAGCGTATAGTAGTGAGAGTATTCCTGTCAGGCTAACATTTCTAACATTTATTTTTTTCATAAATTCTTCAAATTTGTGTTATTATCCTCGTTCGACCGGGGATAAATTGTATCCGTGCTAATAACGGATTGAATATGAAAAGCAATGGTGGTTTCAGTATTGTTTTTTTTTGTGTAATGACTGAAAAGTTAATTTTTCTATATGTTATTCCTTCAGAAGCGGATACCAAACATATATATAAATATATATGAATATATAAATAAATACACAACGGGTATTATAATGTTTGATTCAAACATCAGGTAATTGTTGAATCAATTCTGGCTGCAATTCGTGTAATGATAGTTTCTATACAGGAAATTTCCTCCTTTCAAACACTAATCAAGTAATATCTCACAAACAAAATTTTTCACAAAGTTTCATTGAGGCAAAAGTGTTTAGCTTACCGCTTTCTGGTAGGTGGGAAATTTTTCTACCGCTTTTTCCCTAACACCCTGTATAACTATAAATGGTGTAGCCCTGTGTCACTAACATACAATGTTAGTGACACTGAATCTGTCTACGCCTGAATTTTATTTCTTGACTCGACTGAACATTATCTGCAATAAATCGCTGCTGTGAAGATAACAAAATTTCCTCTATATGTCTATATGTGATAAAGTTGAGAAACATGGAATAAAATGAGCAAATACAACAGAGAGCGTTTCAGGGGGTGCGATAAGTGTTTTTTTAGGAAAAAGAGCAATTCAAGAAATATAAAATTCGGATAGGAGAAAGTGTCGATGCCTTCTCATAGTTCTACTAACGTCAAACCGGACTTCTATTCTGAAGAAAAAACCGCATAGCAAAAAGGCTCTTCCAACTGAATAAATTCGTTACGGGAACTCAAACAGGAGCCATTACAATATCAGGATAGCATCTTGAGTTAAGCATTTTGCAAGTCGTTGAATGAAATAAAACGCGTTTTTTCTTCTCATCCAAAGTGAAGCGAGAAGAATGCTCATCGTTGACACGATAAGCATTCTTGAGTAACTGATAAGACAGCGAGAGATTAAACTGACTGGCAAATCCTCGTAGCTTGATAAAAGTAGTGGGAAATCAAGCAAAAACAACAAAAAGAACATTCACCAGTTGATTTTAACATTTTCCGAGTCTTGTTCAGTTCCTTTATATAAAAGAGTTAGTTGTATTCATAATTTTCGACCTTGAATTTTTTTAAGAATATCTTCATATCTTATTGTGCGGAATTTCTCTTGTTCTGTTCTGTCTTTCATCCTAAAACAATTGAGCTCACCATGTGCGATGTATTTATTTTAAACGACCGCTGCATGTAAATCTCAGTAGATTCATACGGGGTGTAGTTTTAGTAGCATCTATTCATCCCAAATACATATGTTTCATACATGACCAAACAAATGCAAGATCGCGTTATACGTAAATCCTAGCAAGAGTACTGCTTTAACCGCCCGAGTTAATGTCGGGCATGTTTGATCAACACTGAGTACTTTGCTCACGTACTATCTGCTATCAGCAGCTTATACTTAATCGTACATAGATAAGATGCAGTGAGTGGAGAGCCAACAATTACATGTATGATATCAAAATCTTTTCGTGAAGCATTGCGAAGAACCACAAAAGTACAGCGGACTTGGTTACAATGAAAAAAATGATTTAAAAAAGTTCCCATTCCAGTCTGGAGTTAACCGGTTTATGGACAACCAGAGTTGGATGGTCAACGATCATTCGGTTGCGTTCGACATTCTTGAACCGTTGCAGTTTTAGATAAAGGCAGACAGATTACGCACGAGTTTGTGACATAGTTGCGGCTACTTTCATTCAGAGAAAGAAGTATTAAAAGAAAGAACAACGAATGCAGAAGAATATTGAAAAGGACAAACTGCTCGAGCGCAGGTATTCATGCATGTGATATATACGTGAATGAAGTACTGAAGACACACACAAGCAAGAACGTTCAGAATTCAGTCTTTCAATAAAGAAAATGTACTTTCTTATTACTCTACGTACATAAAATAAAAACTGTTCTAGAATAAATGTCTTCAATCATCTCTCTTTCTCTCGTTATTCATGAACTTGTTAGACCTTGTTTGGAAATTTAAATTTTTTTAATCATCTTCAGCGGTAGAGGCCTGAAGATGATCGGGCACAAGAGCGATTTACAAAATTTAATTATGGAACTGAGCCAATTGTTAATACAAACTGGCAAGAATAATTGAATAAATCAATGACTATATGGTGTTAAATATTGAGGTAATTTTAAACTTTTTTCTCTCCTTTGAATAAGAAGATAATTCTTTAATCTACTTACATTTTTACAGTTATTCTTTTTTGATGTATTACTCAAAATAGAGAACATAAATCTTAATCACATGAAGGCGACGTCTTTCCTGTGCATAACTTTCGAGGCGGTTTGCAAAGCCATACGCGCAACGGAACCAAAATTTGTTAGTTCGAAAACAACTTTAAAATCAAGCCAGAATTGAACCCAGGTCTCTAGAATTTCATTTTATCGTTATTTATAATGTTATAATATTATTATTTTCTTTCATTTATTCATTTCGCAAATGACGATTTACAAGACTATCAAAGGAACAATTCATCACTAACAGAAGAATTTCTGAGCATTTCTCAGAATCCCATTGCAACTTAGGAAAAAGATTTGCCCGGTCGGCTTACAATAGCACGAAACACTTATTCGTAGCCTTGTTTGATGTTTTAGCATTAGGGAAGCATTTTCGTTTTGTTGTACAGCGTTGGGTTTCTGTACGTGATCATGCATTAAAAAAAGACAAATCGACCCAAATTCTTTCCAAATTTTGCGCATTAATTTAAACAGATCAAGTTCCAATCTAACTCGACAAAGAAGTACAATTTGCATGAGTAGACTGACCGGGTGAGTCTCGAGCATGTTCTCATAGAGCGCCTCGACCGTCCACTTGGGAATGTCACAAGACCTGTAGTCGCCCCAGAAGCCTGCCGCGTCTTCAGGAGCCTCGACAGCGCCTGGTAATGACAGGCGACGTCACGTTACGCTTGGCAGTTGAGTCAAATTTTCAAGATAAATTAGAGCACCTGCAAAGCAACTGTGGATTACACACAAGCTTGTAAGAACATCAGTCAAATCTGATGTAACGTGAGATTCCAAAACTTCTAAATTTGTTCGAACGCACAGTGGTAACTGAATGTTCAAAGTTCGGACACGATACAAACCCATCATTCACAAAGACCTCAACCTCATTTCAAATTTTACGAAAAACGAGACTAAAATAGAATAGAAAATAGTGACAGGAACGAGCCCAGTGGTCCATCCTAGGCTTTCTACTGAAGTCCTTTGCTGTTTGGCAGTGAAGTTAATATTTTGTGATTACGTTACAGAGTTTCATACCTTGTGTTTCGCACAGACTGAAAAAAGAGGACATACGTTGAAGCAAACATTTTGTCACCTGATACCCATACAGAAATCAAACTCTCGTACAGCCCAACAAAAGTTGTCATCGTATAAAACCTACTTTTATACTGACAAACACTTTATCATTCAAGGAACATCCACATCAGAATCAACTCGATAATAAACAAGCTATCTACCTGTAATATGTTTTCAAACGGTCGCTTACTACAAACCAAAATATATCACCCATCCACTGAAAAGTAATAGCTCACCACTCTCAGCTCGGCAGCAATAAAACTTCTCATCACACACAGCGTTGGAGCCCGGCAGGTAGTAGGGGTCGTAGTGAGTGTCAGCAAGGTGCAGCACTTTGAGGGTGGGAGAGTCCTGCAATGCCATTCATTGGGTCGTCACGAATAATGAAATTCTCATAAACACGAGGCTCAACTCGAATAGCACGAAATGTGGCTGGAATAAAGAAGATTCCATTACTAGAAATTGTCACGTTTTGCACCCCCCGCGTGCACCTGAGAGTCACATCCTATAGTATTTCTCACTTGAACTGGACAAGAAACGTGGACGTTTCGGCTGATGTGTTGTTTTTAGAAGGATTTGTTTACCATAGCCTCTTGAGGCTGCTGATGTTAATCACTTTCTAAGAGCTTATGCTCCGAGCAACCTGGACAAATCCCTCTTTGACGATTTTTATTTGAATGGGGTCACGTCTCTGTTATGATTATTTGTTTTTCTTTCCATGTTTAAATTTTTCCTCGTCGAGTGTTGAACCAGTTAAATTTTAAACTAGAGTTTTGGACTCACAGTAAAGTCTCAATTTATCCCACAGGACTCTTAACTCATTAGATTCTGTGAGAGTAAATGAAACCTATGCCTACGCGGGCCTTTAAAACCATTGCCTTTCTGGGCTTGTTGACCTACCCTTCGAGGGCAACTTTAATCTAAGTAATTATTCTGCTAATGTATTCTATTTGAAACTTATTAATTTACTAACTCCTAAATACTAAACGAGTTTCTCATCTTTCCCTCTCTCTTCTAAATCTAAAAGTAAAAACTCTTTAAGCATTCAATTCTAAAGGTGGGATTTCTATTATTACAGGATGTGAAAACTAATTTAGGAGATAAAGTGAAATTAGCTGACTCATTACGTAGGTAAACATGTCATACTAGAAAAATGTTGTCTTCTAGAATAAGGTGCTGACGTCGGAGAGGATTTAGGAAGATTCATTCATCAGGTGTCGGCCCAAGAAGTGGGACCTGAGCAACGATGTTTTTTTCCTTTATAATATATTAAGCAATTGAAGCCCGTTGACGTGCGACTAGTATATTGCAAAGTTTTATTATCAAACCATGAGAGCATTAAATTTACCTTTTCCAATTTTCTTTAAATTCATTGATTAAGTTTATTTTGTTAGCAGTTCAGCAGAACACGAGGCTGGAGGTTCAGCAATCACGTTACAGGGATTGATTGAATATCCTTTCACCAAGAGAAAAACATTTGATAAAATAAATTTTTTGACCGTTCAGTGATAGTTGTATTTCAGAGAGTTTTTCATAACATTTCCGAAATATGGCAAAGAAAGGTGAGTTGAATGAATGGTGCATGACCAAGTAAGATATCCTAACTAGTAAATCTACATCACGATGGTGGATGGTAGTCCATCACTTGAGTGGGACTACAAATGGATTGGTCATCAATAAAATGATCGTATATATTAGGAGAAAATGGAATCAACGTTGCTGAATTCTCCTAGCATTCTAGCACAACTTCCGTTAAAATATGTAAGAAGGCAACCAAAGGAAGAATTATTTCAAATAAATTTTATGAAACATAATCTAGTTGGTGTGAAGTTAATATAAAATTTCCTTTATGTATATCTTGGAATTAACCATTTTTCTGTTACAATAAGCTTTTCTCAATTCGGGAATTATTACGCACCACTGTAAAATTTTGAATTCATTTTGAAAATAATTTACAAAAGCCTCATCAACTGACAGTCCTCGAACATTAAAACTTTTACCAGAAGTTGTTGTCTGAACAGCAGGATAATATACAGGGTGCGTACGGTATCTGAGAACACCTTCCGCACTTTCTGAAAAACAGCACGCATTAAACGATTTTCTAGATTTTTCGTCGACATAAACTGACCTCGCCTAAGAACGTATGATTTTTATCCGAGGTCTCGATGAACAACATTCCTTATTGTTCCTTCAGACTCTTGAAGATCTTTGGCAAGATGCCGCTTTTATCTCCAGGATTTTCGTTGATCATGCCATGCACTCTTCTGACAAACTCAGGTGTTCTGAGAGAGTCAGAGCATTGACAATGCTGTTCTTTCTTGCTTGTGGCCAACTCATTTCCATTGCTTTCATTCAGCTCCTTTCTAACTTTGCAATCGAAAGATCTGACGAGTTTTGGAAATCTTGCAATTTCTGAATTGGTATGTATGCTTTTATAGACACTATTACAGCGTATCTTTTCATTTCATGTTATAGTAGTATCTGCCATGGGATCTTTTAAAATAAAAAATGTATTAATTATTATCGGGTTAGTTTAAATTACAAAAATATAAGTGTCCTCAGATACCTTACACACCCTGTACAATATTTAGCACATATTTGCCGAGTATGAAGGGTACGTTATCAGCGAGAGCAATATCAGCGCTCCATTGTCATTGACAGCTCTTTGGGAAGCATTGTGATCAAGCTTGAATTCATACTAGAAAAGTAAACGAAAGTCTTTTTTTGCATGTTCAAGATTATGGACTGATCCGCTGTAATGATGCTTTAATGCTTTTTGAGCAAATAGGTTGCGAATTTTTAAAGAGCCCTTATAAATCGCCACCTATGTTGAAGAATACCTGAACTACAATGAACATGCCTTGATAAAAACAATTTTGCAAACAGGATTCCTGAAATGAATATTATTTTTTCGCAACCTAATAACAGAAGTTCAGAAGTACAGCAGTAAAGTGCATAAAGTAATAATACTTTTACGTACGTTTATTCTCCCTCCATTTCAGAAAACCAAACACTGGTTAGATTTTTAAGTAAAATCGCGGAAATACTTACCTGGATCCGGCCACGTCTAATTAGGAGCAATTGCCAGAAGTACTGCACAGCGCTTGCGTGACGCGTTAAATACCCAGTGTCTCCCCTCGGACCAGGCTTTATTTTTTAAAAATGGCTAATCGTGGGACCAAGTGCAGCGTCAGAGGTGCGCCAGACTGAGTTCTAAATTTTTCGAAGTTCTTTCAGTCTATGGTCCAGGAGTAGTTCAAGTGGAGCTTTTACTAGTGCTAATGTATTTCTTCTCTTGCTTTTATTGTTACCACTTACCGGACTGATCGTTGGTTTCACTAATGGGGGCTTCTGAACGGAAGGCAGCGACACAACCCACTCTCGCTCTGGGTTGTCGGACTTGCACCCTTGTCGCACGAAGTACATCCCGCACACATCTTTGGCCGTCAAGTTCTTGTGCTCTACAATCCAGCTAACCTGGGGCTGTTGTTAAATTTACTATATTAAAACTTGAGTTACTAACTCATCCATGAATTGTTGTTTATAATATTTATCAAGTTAAATTTTAGTAAAGACAATTATTGGCATTATGAATGAGAAACAAACCAAATTTATCGCGTTCACACGGCGTTAACGTTTTTATTGAACATTAACCTAGCCGATGAAGACTGACATTTAAATTTATTAATTAGGAGAATGATGGACGTCTTGAAGGTTTCGTTTTCGTTTAGCAGTAGGACTTATGTAAGACAATTTTTTCCAAATTACTTCAAGCTTTCGGAGTGGACATGCTCCACCTGTCATCAGGGGACGAAGTGTATTTTTGACAACAATATACTTCGACAGCGGGTATCTAGGCTTCGGAACATTAATTTAACATGAAATCTCAAACTAAGAAAAGGAACAAAAAGACTGGGGAAGGGGGGGGGAGGTATCAACATGAGTGTTAAAGGATCAAAAGAAGTTTGTACGGTACAGCAAGGTGGCGATTAATTTTGTTATGATTATTTATGCAATGAAGGGATTGTAGAACTCTCCTTCAGTACTGTCTTTTGACTCCTTGCAAAATGCTTCCATTTTGGAAGTTAAAAGAATGCCAAAACTATCTAGAATGTTGGTATACCAGGTACATCTACAGTCACTATTTCAATTTATGCATGATATTTGATACTTGTACGTGATCAGTAGTCTGGTTAACTGCTCTACAAAAATTTGCGAAGTTACTTAGATCATAAGAGGTTTTAAAGCATTGGCATCAGAACTAGCCCTTGCAATGCAATTTTAAGTAACTTTTTTTAACTAAAACGAATATTTTAACGTTGGCAATAAAACATAAACACATTTCAATCGTATGACAAGTGGCAATATTTGCAAGCAATGATATTTTTTACCTATGGTATACACGGAGATTAATGTCAATGCCACCAGTTATAATTACTGACTGAACATTTGCAAAAAAATTCAAGTCTAAGTGTATAATTTTTATAGTATTGCATTTAACATTTATAAAATTGTAAACGAATTGCTGATAAATCCTTTGATAACTCAGAAATTTCACAATGACCCACAAGAACGTTATAAGGGCAAAAGTTATAGATAAATTAAAACCTAACGCAAGTTTGTGAAGTTTTGCGGACATATGTTTTCGTTTTAAAGATATGTCTCAATCTAACATGTTTCAACAACACATAAATTTGAAAGACTCTTCTTCGACAAGCCTTTTAAACATCATCAGTATTTGAACCCTGAACATAGACAATTTGTTTTTAAAAATGAATACCCAAGCTTTATTTTAATAGAAAACCAATTCCTACTTTTTATTTCTCCTATTGAGACGCGAAACACGCTTCGTTTTTCTCGGTCTACGGTTAATAGTCGGTCACGTCGTCCGGTCAAGTTTTTACCTTCGAGATTTCGATCATGTTTTCGCAGAACATAGGACTCGAGATGTTGAAGTTGATGCACGCGTCCACAGTGTTGTTGAAGAGGACGTCGAGCGACGTGCCGTTGTTGTACGAGTCGAGGAAGCGGCCGACGAGCAGGTGGCACGTCTCGCAGAATACGAGACTCCGCTCGTCGTCGGCTCCGCTGTCGTCCTGCTCCAAAAATTCTGAAGGAAATTGAACAAGTTATGCATTTCACGATCTCTTAAGCGTTTCACACAGCTTCAAACTCTACTTACAAAGTTCAAGCTTTCCATTATTTCTTTATTTGTCGATGAAGCTCGAGTATGTTACGTTTTGAAATAAAAATGCACAATTTCGTAGGTAGACTGCATCCGCTCTGTTTTTGGAAGAGTAATCGTAAAGGTAAAATAAAAAACTGTGCAGACACCTCTAAGCTGACAGAGAATTTTCACGACGAGTAAATTGTGAGGCTGTGTGATTACCTGCTATTCAAAGAAGAAATAAATTTTTCGAAATATCAGCGTCGCCAAAAAATGTCTCGTAAATTCACTGGCAAATGACCTCGCTTTATTTCAGCAAGAGGCTCACTCAGCCAGCGTCTTCCCTCACGGCTCACTCAGCAAAAACAGATACGTTTTTGCTTACGTAGACTTGACTGCGTGTCCGTTCACAATGCTGAGTTGATAGGATACACGGTACCTGCTCGATTTTACCACCACATAGAAAAGGTAGGAGCAATCATCGAAAGCAAGTCGATTATGCGCTTCTGCGGTCGGAGAACACAGTCTCCAGACAGCTATGGCAAAGTAGTCTCTTCTTCTGAGAATAGTATGCTTCTTTAGTGCTAAATTCTTAGCGAATTCAAAAATTACTGTAAGAGATTTTAATTCATCAACTAATTTAAGTTGTATCATTACAATGTACCTCAATTCAAGCAAAGTGAACGTTTACCTTTTCCAAAAAAAAAATTGTGCTGCGTGAACTCCGGGCTCTCTGACTAAAATCGAACGAGCTTTGAAACAAGAAGAGCTTTTTTCACAACATTCGTATTTCACCTGGCACTCTTAAAGAGGAACTAAACAGCGAAGTTTATGGGATTGTCGTCTGGGACTCAAGACAGGCCTCACCCAAAGCTCACAGCACCTTTGAGGTGAACTCTTTGCAAAATTTCTGAGTTAAATTACGGTGCACGCAGGCATTCATTTGTAACCTAGAGTGTTTTAACGGAGAAACACTTAGTACACCTCAGATAATTTCATGATGTAGAGTGATTCATTTCCTTCTAACACTAGAAATGAAAACTTGAGAGTTCACCGTATCGCCTTCTTCTTATGAACATCAAAAGCTGTACTGTACATCCATCAGGAGCAATTGTAGCGTACAAAATAATTCTACTAATTTCGATTGAAATAGCTACGGCTACTTTTGATTACATATACGACCATATGTCTGTACAAAATACGATTTTTTGATTTGTAACGGCATCCGTGGGGGAACAATTACTAGTAGTAAAACCTCATGGAATTCTCGACAGAAGGCTTGATATCAAACATTTATCTGCTCATTTCAATTTTTTTTAAATAATAGCATTCCAACTTTATTCTGTCAAGAATGTTTCTAGTATACGAAGATCTTTTTAAATCCTTTTTGCGGAATTATTTTTCTCATGTTTGTTATGTACAATATATTTACCCTGTAAGTCTGGGCAG
>VOMN01132980.1:0-21902 GCA_014899125.1 Orchestia grillus | reverse complement strand
GGGGAGGGGCTGGGAGTGCCCATTAGAGGAGTCACGAACTGGCTGGACGACCTCCTGAAGAGGCGGCCGTCGCGCTACCGTGCAGCTGTGGAGACGCCCCTGCGAATTTTATGGGTGCCTCGCAGTCGTTTTGGAGATGGTGGGGTGGGGAAAAGTAGTGCTTTTTGGGGATAATACTGTTAGGGGTGCGGGATTTTCCTTTTGAGGACAAAACGCCCGGAAAATGACGCTGACGAGGACGATGCGTTCAAGGAAGGAGGCGTTCGAGGAATGTGCTGCTGTTTGGGCATGATAGGAAACTCTTCTAGTACAACAAACTCGAGATATATTGGTTTTTGGAAGTGTAAGATGAGGTAATGAACTTTATCTCGAAAAAGCTAATTGAAAAATCGTGTTGGGTAAAATTTTGGACGGAGATGAACCTGAGCTTAATGGCCGCTTGAAAAAGCTATACTAATGATGTGCTGTCAGGTTTATATTGCTGCAAATTTAGTAAAGAAGCACTCTTGTGAGCGGCGGCCGCGGCATCTTTGGCTCTAAATGGCGGCTGGCTTTGAGGTGTCGTAACTCTAACGGACATGACTAAGACTTCTACAGCTTAGCGGACCAGAGCTTCGCATCTCGCGCAACAGGAACTTTTAACTAAATCTGTCCCGACTATCAGATGGAGAATATTTACCTGCGCTGGTGGATGAAATTTTTTTGCAATGAGATTTCCAGTAGAAATAAAATATGCAAGGATCAATAGCTATTTTTAGCGTGACTCAGTCCGGTGTAGCATCAGAAGTATACTTCAATACTGTAAATACACTTTACTAGCAATTATCTATAAAAACAAAAGAGTTTTCTTCACTGAATGTCCTTCACTTTTAACTGCTAATAGTGTTACTTTGTAAACATGGTAAAAGTAAACGTATATTAAATAAAACTATTACATTACCATCCTCAAAATTATGTATAAAACTATAGCATCAATACCTTGGGGACTGTGAAATCCTTTTTTTTTATTTAACACACAGGCATAATTTTGCAGAGATCTATTTAAGACGAGTTTAATCTACATCACTATTTAATTATTCAATATGCGTAATTTATACAAATAAATAGTATTTTTACAATTTCTGTCATCATCAGATTAAACCCAATAATCATTTTGAAGTTTCTGCGATTTTTGGATTGCCAAGCATAGTTTTTTAATCTAAGCACAGTTAATTTATCCTAAAATCCTTCGGAGGTATAAAATCAGGCTTAGGAAACCGTTGGGTGGTCGAAACAGGCCGCTGCGGCGAGAAGCAGAGCTTCATTGTTAAGTCATTCGAGCACTTCCACCCTCCCACCTCAATTCCAGTGCACGAACCTCCCAAGATACTAAAAGAGGTCATTCAGAAAGTGGTCAGGAAGAGTCGGTAGGAACAATGTTCAATGTTCAATATGCTCTCCAAACCTTAAAAGCTCATAGGGCCTTCATACAACCGCAAATGAAACGCTGTGCAGCATAACGAATCACGTTGAAAATCCTCCTCAATCTCTTTCAGTTTGATTCCGCTGAAATTTAGATCTTAAAAAAAAACATGCTTATTACCAAGGAGCACTTTGATCGCCAGAGATGTCATTAGGACTGGTAGTGAGTAAGTCGAAGACTGTAATTAAGGAATAGTTCGTCTGACGCTGTGGGGTACGATGACTAGCTCTGTGAGAGGTGAGTTTGGTCTTCTTTGTATTTTTGTAAGAAGTCATCAAAGAAATCACGCCGATGATATCCTGGAAACAACTCCGTCACTGTGGACTAAGGAAGACTTCAAAATGTCTCTCTTGGTCTACAAGTGAAACATCACGCTTTTTCAAGTATGTTAAAAATCTTATACACTGGCCTGTAGCTCATATTTCTTTCATCGATTGCACGTAAGAATGACCCTATCTTAGCTAAACCTACAAGCTGATGACGTAGTGAGAACTACTTCATCAAGTCTATTTCAAGAGTTTTTGATTTAGTTTTGCTTCATTAGACTCTGCAGTCTTCCGAGTTGAAACTTACAAATGAAAGCGTCAATATTCCGTAGAATACACAAACCGGCCAAGAAGTTTGTCGCATCTTGGCGAAATGTAAATATAATTTAGAAAATTTTCTATAAGTTTCCTTATAAATTTGAAGAAAAATAATATGGGTACAACGATTGAGTTCAGGGCCACTGGTAGTCAGTACTGCACTTGCTCTCTCCGCGGTACAGGCATGAATAATCCCTCTGAGAAAAACATACACACAAACCTCTGTATTTGACAGAGGACAGGATATAGATTTGCACCGGGCTGTAAAATGAGACAGATAAATGTCTCAAATGATGGCCGTGGGACTAAGGACTGTGCAAAATACAATTTCTCAGTGGAAAAAGAGGTAAGATACAGTCATTCAGTGGTAACAAAGACAAAGCTAGAACTCTGAACATTTACAACAGGCGTTCTCTGAAGTGATTGATGAAAGTAAACCAGTAGAAAAGTGGTCAGCAGTTACTAGCTTATTCAGTGAAGATCGTAGGAAAATTTCTGCTTGCACCGTCCGTCGAGAATTGAAGGAAATGGGTTTCAGAGGCTGCGCTATAGTAACCCTGGGTCAGTAAAGTTAATCGAACAAAACGGCTCCAATTTGTGAAAGATCACAAACACTGAATTTTAGAGCAATGGAAAGACGTTCTATAGTCAGAGAATCCAAGGACCGAATTACCCTGTCCTAGAAAGATGGGATGGTAATAATGAGACCAGAAGTCCGTGAAGTTTTGAATTCTTCATGCATCGCTCCGACAGTACAGGCTTTCGAGGGCAGCGTAGTGATCTAGGGGTGCATTAGGTACGGCAACTTTGTACAGCATCAAAATGAAGTCTTAGAATTTTTGAACATCCTAGGTGACTAAGTACACCCACCTATGGATTTTTATTTTACTGATGGTTCCGGTATTTTCAAGACGACAATGCTTGCACCCACCGGTCTCATGTAGTAAAAGATTGGTTCAGGGATCACGACGGATCTTTCCGCATATGGAATGGCCTCCACACTCTTATGATTCAAGTTCAGTTTGTTACTTTCACCATACAAAACCTGTTATTGAAAACTTCGATTGATGTATGCACATGTGCATAATTCAATTGAACATGTTCAGACATACTCGTACGTATGTTTTAACTGGGTGCTTATAAATATACACAGTTAATTTTCTTTGTAGGAATGTCAACTGACACTGTCATAAAGACTCAATTAATTCAGTGTGCGGAATTGTTTAATCATCGCTAGCCTAAAGTTTCGATGACTGAATTGTTACAGTTGCATCAGCATTCAAAATTCGCCAGAGAAAGAAAAGAAAGCATTTTAGAGCACTACGACATGTATGAATGTTACATAAAGTACAAATAGTTTAAAGTGTAGAAAAAAGTGATACCTGCAACTGTAGTTTAATATTTCATTAACTGCTCCGCATCGTATTTATTTTCAATGTTTATAACAAACAACAATAACATATAAAGTTGTTACTTAGTTCTACGATATCTAATACCATAATTAATTGTACAATGAAGTATTCAATGAATACTTTATTATAATCTTTATTATAATAAATCATAGCGTGATAACACTTTCTTGCGACACCATATACATATTTGTTACCGACCTGTACCTGTTCACCGACAGATGGACCGGCAGCCGTAGACTAGCGCGGATTCATTTGGCAGGGAACCGAAATGGCCGTTGAGAATCACGAAGCATACTAGCATAAGACCTACTTGATACTCAACTAGTAGTGAGAGCGTAAAGTTTTGAGACAGCGTTGTAGATGACAGTGCGTGATGAACATGTGATATGTCGTGAGCAACTTATTCGCCTGACTAGCAGTCTTAGGACTTTTCATTTTCCAAAGAAATACTGTAAGCCTGTTACACAAAAACCTAATAATGGAATAGCGTATTGCAGTGCAGAAATTCCTCCACTCTATCCTCTCTTACGAGTACCCCCACAAAACCTGGGAACGTTGACGGCGCCGCATGATGGTGTGCTTCCGTGTTCAGTGAGAGAGCCGCGCTGGCCGTCCGAATTCCGCCTTATTTTCCCCGCTTTGCTGAGGCGTGGGATTCTCTTCGTCCGAGCTAACGTACGGCTAGCTTTCAAGTTCATTAAACCGGATTGGTAAAAAGAATACAGAGCTTTTCTTGCTATTTTTCAGGAATTTCTTCCCCCACATGATAAGTGAGCGGATTTGGTGTTCAGGAACAGCTTAAGAATACTGTTCTTCACTCCATGTCTGCAAGGAAGTTGCACCAAAAACGTTAGCTGAGTAGAGGTAATTAATTTCTTACACAAAGATAAGAATACAAAGTAGATAAGGAAAAATAAAATTCGTAAATGTATCTCGTTTTACGATTAAAATTTGTTAGTTGTTGTGATACAATGGCGAAGCACGAAAAATAAACCATTTTGGAAGTCAGTATCTATTTTTCCTCTCAGCTAAAGTGCCGTCCTCAAAGCAGGCTTCACAAATGTGTGTATCTTAAATAAAGCTATTATTTATACTGATGAAAAAATCGTACGTGTAAAAATTATACCAGAACTAAAGTTGTTAATAGCCCACTCCTCTGGATGGACAAAGGTATTGAGTCTACATTTACTGTTCAATGTTAGCTGCTTGATGTGCTCATGTACTATCTTGCACATCGGCTGAGAGAATTTCCTTACTGTAAGTTGACAACCAGAGCTTGAAAATTTATGCTGTCACAGCAAACGCAAAGAGGCCGTAAGTTCTCAGAACAATCCGAATGAGTCTAACTTCTACAATGTACAGTATCGGGATAATCTAAAGTTGGATTCAATCGTATTTTCCCATGCGCTTTCAAATGTGGATGAAGCAGACGGGTCACCACACAAAAAGTCCTGCTGCAAGAATTCGCTGATTTATACGAACTATTACTCACGTTAGGAAATAAATGTAAATTTTAGCTCAACATCCTAATCCAGATCAGCTTTATAGGACTACTCAATGCCTAGAAACTTCAATTGTAACCCAAGGAAGCATTAGAACTTAAGTTCACGTTGGTAAACTTTGTAAGTTACCTGCTGATGCTCAGCTCAAACTTCAGTGACCGCGGCTGTAAGCTTGGACCCGCTGCCGCTCCATCTTTTCAGGTTAAACGCGCGACTGGTTTGGCGGGAACGGGTTCGATTGACTTTTTTGCAAGGTGTTAGCCTAACATTCGATGATCAAGCGCACTTCGCTGAGCTATTTTCAGAAAAGCGCGGTTCACATCTTTCGTTCGGTTCTACGCGCGTGAAACCTGTCCGAACTGCTGTAGGAAGGTCTGAAACTGAAAAAGTGACATTCTTGTAAAATTCCCATAAGTAAATCAAATGTAAACCTGATTATGCAAAACTGTAACTATTAGGTTACGTGATATCTAAATGAGTACGGTCGTTTCAATTTGTAATCCTTGCCTGAAAGACAAAGTCTCTTATTCTCAGTTAAAATTATTCCTTCTCACATACAAGTCGCTTTGGATTTCTTTGCTGCTTGGGGAAATTGACAAGTGCATACCAATTAGGCAGTGTCTTTTAAAATTCGAATTGCGGCTGAAATTTGGTAAGTCCGCACTGATTTTCTGCAATCTGGAAAGTCTCCAAGGTATGTGTCCTCTATTCTCTTTCACTACCTCGTGTCTTCTTGAACTTCAAGCCCCCTTTCACTCCCCTACGTCCCCGACTCCCGAGTGAACCCTTCACTGCCGAAGCTAGCATAGCCATACCCTTCAGCGCTTGCTCGGTAGCAAAAAGCGTCACGGAATCTCTAACCAAATCTGGACACAGGCCACAGTCGCACGCTGCTCGAAACAACGCCTAACTTTTAGTCTGAGCACGAACCGTCTAACTGTTGCTTGCCATCTGTACAGCACGCTCGTAAGCAAGAAGGTTTTGCGAATGCGCATTTATGACTCGGCTCCTATGAGCGTTATGGGTGATTTAAAGCGTCGTTTGACCGATGGCCGGTACGAAGAGATGGTGCTGTGGATAGCCTGTGTCGAGGGATCCTGTTCTAGGTTAATCTGCCCTTGCTCTTGGACAGGGCAGCGGCAGCAGCAGCGGCCTCGTGATTGGCGGTGTTGTTGCAGTAGCTTCAGGCGCCTCCACACTCTAGCTTGCTAGATATTCCTACCTTCTGCTGCTCCAGCTTCAGCACACCTTCACGCTCCCTCACAGCCCGCTTCGCCACATTCCTTTCTCGAATATTCTGGAGCATCTGTGAGCCCCTGTCTCTAAACACTCGCTGTCTTCCTGAGATTAACTGGAGTTATTCAACAATGATCCTTATGGTTAATTCTCTTGATGTCCCTCAAACAGGTAGGCCAAGGCTGGGTTATCGGAAAATGGAGTTTGATCACGCACGTTCAAATTTGAACAACATTTCTCGTTACCACTTCCGCAAAAATTGGAGATGGAGGAGATCAAATGATATCAGAGTAACACTTGCATGTTTACTCACAACAAATTTCACGATTTGTAATAGTCGATTCAATTTTAAAACATACATTTTAGCATATTGAACTGTCCTTTTGGTTAAATAGAATAACGATGAAGTTACAAAATTAATTTCTAATCTACGTTGGACCGCCAAGATTCGTTGGCATCCTCAGTCGAGTGATCGTTGAGAATCGCGACTCATGTGAGAAGGAGCAGAATCGGCCCGCATTTATGCTCTTCAGGTCTCGATGTGGTACCGTGAGAAAGAACTCAGTTCTGTCGTCCGTGGCTTAAGCATGGTGGTATTCGGGGACCCTTATTCAAAATTACGACTTTACTTCATAACAGAACATTGCCAAAGGCATAACATTCATATTACTACTTACACTTATTTGATCTGCCCTACATGATGCACATTTTTTATTCAAATTTGAAATAATAGTTTTGCAAACACATCAGCCTAAGGGGGGCTGAGATGATATATGTCTTGTTCGAAAAAAAAATTTATGTCGAAATTTTTATTGAACTATTGTTCGTCCAATTCCCATTTAAAAAGATTGTAGCACGGCCAATATAAATCTTTACTGAGACCTAGAGGTTCTTGTAGGGGTTGCCTGGAAGTAACACAGTGCCGTATATATAGCGTTTAGCCATGCAGCCATGTTACACGGATATAAATTGTAATTAGTTAATTGAAACACTCTCGTACGAGAATGAGTCTCAAATCATGCGCACGTGTATTAAGTTTCGCATACGCGTGGGTTATGAGAAATGAGTGATTACATCTGTATGTTACACGCAGAATTTCACAAGACTTGTGTTACCTTTTATTTTTCTAACTGTATGTGAAACGCCTCACAAAAAAAGAACATTTTGACTATCTATGGTGAATTTATTTTTAGTTCATAAGACCTATTTTCACTCAAATATCAACACACGCCGCAGCAGAGCTCCGTGGCTCCAGTCCTGCAGCAACATGCAAAACAAAACTTGTAACGAAGTCGATTTGGTTGTTATTTGCGTGCGCTCATTCCCGTCTGCCGTGCGCACAGCAGAGGCCTAGTCGATTGCATACATACCGTCCACTTCTTGAGCTTAAGAGAAAGCAACCAAATTTCCGTTCTCTTGAGTAGCTTCTCCGGAGTCCATGAGAGCGACCTAGGCACTTCAGGTCGAAATGTACACAAGTCCCGACGCGTCGTTGTGGTACGAGCATCACTTCACAAGCAAGGGCGCTTTTCTTCTTGCAAAGCAGGGTGATGGACGTGTCTTAAATGCCAGCTTCACAGTAAATAAAGACCCTAACTGCTGCTGTCACTACTACCTGCAGCGGCGCTCTAGAGCGTTGACCTCGCGAGTGCGCCGCTCTCAGTTGATAGGCTTAACAGAGCCTCTGTAATACAAAAATTGTCTTCCCTCCCAGAGTGGAGGCGTGCAATTTGTCTTCCGTAGTCGTTTGCAGCTGTCTACTCTTAATTTGATATCCACACTTCCCTTCATACGGAGATCGGCCTACACACAGCAGAAAGCTGTACTGACAAATGTAAGCCACAATTATATCTACTTTATCATTGACACAAGACTGCTCTATGGGTTCTGATTGTTGCTTACATTTTCTACATAGGAGAGCAGTTTTTGCTTCGATTGTCATGATTGGAGGGTAAAAACAACGCTGGCGTTGGCACATGCTTGACGCTATCATTTCAAAAGATGTTTGGACTAAAGACAAGCTCGGCGTTTGATTGCATTGTTGGGTGCAGTTGAAAGTGATCCTTGTAATAGTCGCGAAGATGTTGACGCCCTGTTTTCTACTAGTTCGGTAATTTAGCTGCTTTTGTCGTCGTGCATTGAGTTCGAAATTAATTTTACGATTAAGCGTACACTGCTTCTAATGGCAACGTTAAGTTTCTCCTAATTATTACATAAAACTCTCTTATCGGTCCAGGAACAAGCAGAAATGGAAAATAAAAAACATTTGATAATAGAATCATTCTGTATTAGAACGTGAGTTACCCTGATATTTACGGGAAAAATGCACTTCTAAATGTGAAAGAATTTACAACAAATGAGCGCTTTGAACTCATTAGATTATTTTTTATTCGATCCTCTATTGGATGTTCCAGTTACACTTTGAACGATTTCTTCCTCCTGATGCTGACCGTTGTTCGTCTACACTCGTAGCATCCTTGTGTGCTGATCCTGAACTCTGATGGGAATGGCGATACGGAATCACAGCAGAGTTAGTGGCACGAAGGTAAATAAATTCAAAGTTTGAGTGTTACTTGAGTGCTTACACTTCAACACATGCACAAAGGTTTACTATTTTTAACGTATTGTACAGATTAGACTTTGCTGCTCGTGCTCGTGATGTGGGTTTTGTTCTCGGGTGCAACGGTTGAGCACTGCTAGACAGCACGCAGGCAGCTGAAAGGTCTCCTCGTTTCATCGCTACCTCGTAGCGTCCTTACGACTTCTTCATCGCTATCTCGTAGCGTCCTTACGACTTCTTCATCGCTACCTCGTAGCGTCCTTACGACTTCTTCATCGCTATCTCGTAGCGGCCTTACGACTTACGTCGCTGAAAAAATTCTAAATCCTATTAATGCGCAACCCCTTTCCATGCATGTTTGATGATGAATTAAATATATGTAAATCGTTGTTTTCACGTCAAGTGGATATTATAACGTTAAGATCGACCTACATAACTCTTCGTTTAGAGACCTCTTCGGATTGAGTAAAGTGATTCAGGCAAAGACTCCTGGAATATTTCTAAAATTTCTGCTCCGCCCAGATTTTTCTCGATTGTCTACCATGACAAGAACCAAGAACCAAACTTTTTCCGGTGGGGTGTAAAGAAGAAAAATGGCTATTTAGTGATATTTTACACTTATCGCTAATATAAAATACACGAAATGGATTTAGAAGTTAAATTCCGCTTGATACCATTTTGCAGTATCACACCTAACAAACTGTATTCATAGCCTAAAAATATTCAAAATTTTATTTTTATTCATCGACTTAAATATTACTTCAATATTATTCGCAATTTATTTTGTCATGCAGGACACCAATTCATGTTGGAGTGTGAATGAAGAGAACTGTTTCCTCTGTTAAAAATTGAGCCAAAAATCGGTGTTTTCAGTGCCAGCTGAATCTAATACAGGGAGTATATAATTGATGACAGAGATAAAATGCCGCATCCAAAGCTGAGAAAGGCATGATTGGTAAAGTTTTGGTCAAGCTGTAATTCATAAAACCTAAGACAGACAGTTACTGGTAAAGTTGCAGCTCTTATTGCGACTGCATTCATTGTAGGGCCGTAAATGAGTGAAATGTTGAAAATATTGTTACCTAAATTTCAGTTATACCGAAAGCATGTTTTTCAATTTTCATGACACTCATATAAGATTGCAGTGAACTATCGTGAAATCACAATCGCTTGCCTCTGTTAAGAAAATTAGCATCATTCTGTTTTTTTACAGCCTGCTAACGGTCTTCGGTCGCATCGGCAATGAATCGTCGCTAGAATAGAAATCAAACAGACTGGAAAGCATATTTGAGGGTAGAATGTACAGCAAAAGGATAACATGGGGAAATGGATGGCAGAATTCTAACCAGAATTATGGCGGAATGATAGCTGAAACACAGTATAGAGGGCCAGAATGATTGAATAACGATGGAAATATGGGCGGCAGAATGATAACCGAACGATGGTATACGGGTGGCAGAATGCTAACAAAATAATGGTATTATGGGCTGCAGAATGATAACAGAACGATGGTATACGGGTGGCAGAATGATTACAGAACGATGGTATACGGGTGGCAGAATGATAACAAAATAATGGTATTATGGGCAGCAGAATGATAACCGAACGATGGTATACGGGTGGCAGAATGATAACAGAACGATGGTATACGGGTGGCAGAATGATAACAAAATGTTGGAATGAGTGGCACAAGGATAGCAGATCGAGAGATGGTATAACGAGAAGCAGAATGATTGCAAAGACATTCATGCGATAGTGGCAGATTGCCTAGCAGAACATGTGACAATGCAAGACTTATAAATGCGTGACTGAATTGGGGCAGAATGATATCACGCATGGTAGAATGATAGCACGCATGGCAGAATGAAATGAAGTGATACAAAATTCATGGTAGGGATAAATAATTTAAAGACAACAAGTAATGTTTTTCCGAACAGCCAATGCTGTCCTTTTACTTTGAAGGATTTAACAAGCTCGTCATTGAGTCAACGCCTCTGGCTACCCGCGCCGTTTTGTTGAGAATGGTGACCGCAGATACAGAGAATTTTTAGATATCAGCCGAGAAAAAAATGGCAGCCGGGGATTGAAGTTGAGCTTCCCTGACGGAAACAACAGTGGAGGAGGCGGATGCTGAGATGGGCACTGCCGCTCTGTTGAAGTTTTGGCTCAAACTCAAGGCGTCCATCATAATTCTTTCGACTGATAAATAAATATATCAGAAACAGATATCACACTTAAAATAAAAATGATCACTTGCTGAATTATCATTTATCATTTTTACGAACTAAGAACTGGCAAAATTTTCAAATGAAACAGTCTACGAATAACGAATAAATAAACAAGGAATGGCAAAACTGAATAACAATTTATTTAAGAAATTCCCAATCACATTGCTAAAATTTGGAGACTCCGGATGGAAACGCACGATATCTCCGGAGAAGAGATACGATAATAAGGTGGTCAATAGAGCCATCCTTTTACCTGCAGTACATCGCTGCATTCAAAACCTTTTGATATTAAACACTTATACAATAATTCGTACCCGTGTATTTCTTCTAGAGCTCATGTACCCGAGTACCTCTTGTGGAGCCCATGTACCCGTGTACCTCTTGTGGAGCAAACTATGCAACAGCCGCGGGGCACTGAGCAATTGGGCGAAGGAGAAAGCTTGTTACCAAACGTACGAATTTTGTTGATATGCAGCGAATGAATAGGTCACAAAATCTAATTTCCAGCACGTGAGCATCAATTGAGACGCGCTGCAATTATCGCGTCTGGTAATTACAGTTGTGTCGAGGCGCCGGCCAGCGGCTCTGAGAGGCGCTTGGTTGAACCTTCTCCGGACCCTAAACTTGTTGGTACCTTCACACAGGGTATGTGGGTACACACATAGGTGAAGGAGTACCTACACACAGGGTATGTGGGTACACACATAGGTGAAGGAGTACTTACCTACAGGGTATGTAGGTACACACGTAGGTGAAGGAGTACTTACCTACAGTGTATGTGGGTACACACGTAGGTAAAATGGTTACTACGTACAGGGTAACTACGTACAGGGTACCTACACACAGGGTATGTGGGAACAAACATAGGTAGGGTTGTGCCCGCCGACTTGTTGGGTAGGTAAATACGCAGGTGGGTACATAGGTGCTGGAAGGGCACATCCCTCAGGGCGGTCTAGTACTAGGTATGTACTGTATTTATACTTTTTAGTTTGTTGATTCCGCTTAGTAAAATACCAAAGCGGGATTTGGAATTGACTACCCTGTTAAAAATTGGCGGTAGGCTTTAGGCAGTTCTTCGCACTGATGATATTTTCGTCTCGCATTCTGGCAGTTTTTCGCAGATTATCTCTATTTGCGAGAAATTGGCTCGCGGCTACTCGCAGGTCTCGATAATGCTGTTGTAAAGCGGACATAACGGCTGCGCCACTGCGCTGGTACTGCACTGCTGGCTCTGCGAAATTAACTGGGCCGAATTTTTATAGGGTATTAAATACTGTGATTAATGCATAACCGAACTTTTGTTTAAAAAATTATTTGCTATATCCTAGAAATTCGCGATTACTGGGATCACTTCTGCCATACCATGGAAAAAGTTGGGTCATTCAATGAAAAGGTTAGTATCACTCTTTTCAAATAATCATGAAGTGCAGAATCTCGAATGTTATTGCCACATTTATTTTGGTGCTGAAATAGTAACATGCGATCCAAACAACATCTCAACCACCGCGGCCGCATCGATCTAGTCAATTCTCCAGAAAAGATAAACTTAGAGCGTTTCACCTAACAATTTCATTACTTTCAATACTCCCATCTAATATAATAAAGTACATGAAAAGAGCCGCGGTACAACTCCCCATTTCTAAACAATTGTATTCTTGTACGAACTTAACAATTGTATTCTTGTACGAACAGTTCAAAAGTTCTTGTGAAAAGTGATTTTGCTGCTCGCATCCTTCCAACCGTATTGGGGTAAACATGAAATTTTCATTGGACGTCTATCTATGTACACTGCTGCTTCAAAGTTCATGAAGCTATTGAATTCATTTGAGCATAATCAGTGAACGGTGAACTTTTGGTATAAAAATTCTTTCTGGTATACTTTCTGTAACAAAATTCTTGATCACACAGCATACTCGTGAACTTTTTCTGATTACCCTGAAACCATTGCAACCTGGCTAATTTATTTCAATAAAGAAACTATTGAAAGTTTAGCATGATCTGGCAGGCCAGTTATAGAAATCTCTCCGTCATTTGCATGATAGAGAGGATCCAAACAAAGAGATATTCTAGCAACAGAAATTTTAAGCACGCTCACAGTGCTCTTAGAAAAGTTCCATCTAACTTGTCGTCAACTGGACACAAAGTTCGACCTCTAAAGCAATGACCGAAACCATTGAACAAAGTACAAGTCAAATAGACTAAAAAACCCTTTCATTAATTCCAGTGAGAAGCGCGCATCTCACGCCCGTATTCCAGCTCGCGTTGCCTCAATTGGCGAGCATCCATCGGTGTCAGCTCTCACACTTGTTCCATCAAGACCTGCCTCCTTTGGGAGCAAAATGACGCGTGCTAATTGCACAACAAAGGCGATCACAAGTAAAAAAGGAAGTGACTTTAACGCCCTTGCAATTTTTAGCCCCCATTTGTTTGTCCTTAGAAATTGCTTGAAAAGAAGGCAAGAAAAAGCGTGCACGGTTGAGTCACGCTTGTTATTCCAGGCCGGGCCTCAGCGCCGGACGTAGCCGCTGGGCCGTGCTGCCAACCTGGAATTATCGCGTTTCCAAGCGTGATTATGTCGTCTGCTGGGCATGGAAGTACGAGGTGCCGGGGCAGAGGGGATGATTTATTTGTCAAACATATCCTGGTAAATTAATTAAAGATCCTGGGGAAATAGTGTTTCATTTTTCGTGCCATTTTAACATTGATTTTCCTCACGGTTATTTTCGAGTGAAAGTTAACTTGGGATTTTTATGAAGCTGTAACGGAATCGCACACATTTTATGGGGGATGCACTCTTTCAAATCACCTTGCGTTAGTTATGAACAGTAATTGTTTGAATTAATAACTTTGATGAAATACACCCACTGAAAATTAAAAATTGATTTGACAAAAGTCTGCTCTCATTTTTTTTCGTGTTGCATTCATTACCTTGAACAACATCAATTCATTACTTCAAAGTAAATTAAACACATTAAATACACATGAATTGTATCTATCATATATGTACTGACGATTCCGTACGTTCTCCTTATCAGTGAATACGTACTGATGCGAATCATATTATTCATATTAGAAGAATGAAGTACCAAGGCCTTTTATTCAAAAATAAGGCTAAGTATACTAATAATGAAAATCTTTCGATCTTTGAAAATCATATATCTATATTACTTCATCATCATTCTATGTTCCTGTCAAACTTATGAAATTTTGACGGCGTCGTGTGAACTTAGCCATGGACGCGCCTGCCTTGCAATGAAGGCGCAGACTGTCCCTCACGAGCAGGGACAAAAGTTGATAGAAGCTCCATGGTTGCGCATGCACATTGGTCAGAACAGCCTCACGATAAATAACGAGTAAAAGGTCAGCGCATACAGAATGACCTGCCTTCACATGCAGTAACGTACGCAAGTGGGTTTATCCGAGCAGGCTTTGCACTGCTACGCATGCAATTCGTCGCGCTGCTGCGGTGGTTCTGTGGACCAGGTCCTGGGAGGTGACCGCTGGTCGCATCGCAAAGAAAGAGTCAATGTAATGCGAATTTTCCGAGCCATTTCTCTCTGCCTCTTCGACTGCCCTTTTGGAATACCTCTCTTCTCAATAGCAGGTGTACATATTTCAGAGCAAATCTACATACCTTTTCTGCGAGTACTCTTTATGCACTTTACCAATGTAGGCTGCGAGCTATGTGCATTTAAGCTCATTGTATCTCGCTGTCACGCCACGGCTCACAAAACTGATGTCAGCAGCCGTAGCCTGCGCACGTCGCGCTAAAAGTTCCCCCCATGGAACGGTTACAACACTAGTGCAACCGACGGCTCTTGCCCGTTTACATTGAAATGGAGATTTTGTGATCGTAATTTCCCCAGTATTTCTTATGTGTGCGGATATCCTTAATCCCGAAGAAAATTTAGCAAAATTGTAATGAATTTCCTTCTTTAGGTTTTCTTCCCTCTGTCTGCAGACTCATCACCTTCTTGTGCTGCCTCTCTCATCATGAACGTTCATTGAAAAACACAACGTTCAATATTGGCTGCCAAGGCCGGCCCGTCACCATGGCACTGGGTGTACTTGCGTCATCACATTCTCCCAAACCTGAATATGATGGCGCTACTACCACGCAAAGCACGAACCCGAGTACAATGGGAAAATTGCCCCCTACTCTGATGTGAAAGTTCTAGGGATGAAATAAGCCGTGATGGATAAGATTACTAAAAATCTTCTTGAATCGTAGATTGTAGCCTAAATTAGTGCCGATCGACTTTTTGAAAGCACGCTTAATAATTATGGTTTGTTATAGGTAGTTAAAACATACTCACTAATGATCATAACATAATATATTACCTGATGAATAATTTATTCACTTGTGTTTAGATGACCTCTTCAACTCATACCGCCCGGTTATTTAAATTAGTACTTCTCTTTTTCTGTACGTAATGTAGTCCAGTAAACAATTTCTCCCTCATTGAGATCAGAGAATAAACATACGTGTCTTTTGAAAAGAATAATAGTAAAATATTAATAATTAAAACAACTATAGTAACCATATAGCAAGAAAGACGACAATAGTGCAATGTTACAAATGATAATAATATTTAAGCTAATCTCTTAATTCAAGCTGTGGCTAGTGAACATCTAGAAAAGGGCATTAAAAATTCACACAGCATTTGATTTATTGCAATAGTAAAATGGCATTTGGATATTATGCTCGGCTTTTCTTTTGATTTTATTTACCTTAATTTGGAAGACCTAACAATAAAGAAGAGAGCTTAGATACTCGCTAAATCCCCATTAAAAATCGGAGCAGTTTTTTTTTTGTAGTTTCTTGACTTTTTTAGCGGAGTTCACTTGCCAGCAGCGCAGTGGAGCGGTCGCTAAGACCGCATTTGGGACGAACAATTCTGCCGAAGCCAATTCCTGCCGAGATCTGCAAGCGGCCACTAGCCAATTTCTCTCCTATGGAGATAATCTACGTAAAAACTACCAGAATACGCCAAAAACTACCACCACTGCGAAGAACTGCCAAAAGTCTCCCGCGCAACTGCGCTAATTTTAAATAGGGATAGTGTTAGCTCGAACTGTTCTGGAATACGGTGGGGGTCTCGTTTTTCGTGATTATTCAGTTCAAAAAAAATCGAACGACAATCAGATGTGCGAAGACTGAAAGCCGAACTCATAATATCCGGTGTTCCATTCAGAGCTCCGACTCTGAATTGTACGATAATTTGTGCTTTGAACTTGAAGGACATGCTGCGATCATATTTACAACCTATCTTCACTGCAATTTGTAGTTCTCTTCTTCGAATACTTTGCGATACTTCATGGAGCGATTTACAACTGAGCAACGCATCCTCACTGCGGAGACATTTTTATCAAGTTCGACGCCAATTATAATTATCGGACACCCGATACTTCCTGTGAGCAACGAAGTAAATCGTATTTTATCCAGCGGAAAAAGTACCAAAGATCAAATCGTACAAAAGATAGCTCATACGAAAACCAAAGTTTGACAGCACTTTTATATTGAAGAACTAATTCAAGTCGCTCTGGTCATGCAGCGGGTGAGGGACACACCCTGGCAAGAGGCTGTCGCCCGGTCGGGAGCAGTAGATGCGCCTGTCGCCGCTCGCTCTGTTCTTTGATCGAGAAGTTAGCATAAAAAACTAAACTCAATTGTTACATCCTTTCGTTTCTCTATACATGTTGACTACATAAAATTTTCGTAAATGATTTGAGATAGTTTTGACGCAAGAATCAGTACAAACGCTGAAAAAACCCCGCTCGTGAAATTAAGGTCGCTGATGTGGGAAAGACAAACGTGAATGCTCTGGGCAATTTGATGAGCGTTATATGAACTACAAGTCATACCGATTTAAATGTAACTCAATGAAGCTGAAATTGTCGAGAGTCTCCTTTCAATTATAATGTTTCAGATGACTTGAAAATTGTGTAATAAAAATAATTGTTCTTTTATTTCAATTTGAAATTTACAACCAAAGCGATTACGAACTGAATTATTTTTCTTTTCTTCCTAAGCAAACTTCTTACTAATCATACTTATTTCAGAGTACACTTATAACTAATCATGCTTTTTGCAAATATGCTGCCTGCTACTTTCACGATGTTATAAAGTGCATTTCTTCATAAGCATAATCTTAGTGAGTATATTTTTTAATAAATACTCTTCTTACGAAAAACATTTTTACCTAATCTGGCTTAGAAGTCTTCCTTCAAATGGAGAGAATCAAATACCCTACTTGGGCATTTCATATTTGAAATATCAGCTGGCTGCTAAAATTGTTAAATGGATCCGAACGCCCTGATTCAAGCTCTCTATATCATTCTTCCAACGTTCCTCAATAAGGCGTCGGCACAAACCTTCCTCACGCGGTCCCTAGTTCAAATCATCAGTCTTGGTCCGCATTTCTTGTTTGATGTCCGGACCCGAGCGCCTGAGAGGGTAGTCCGTAAGCAACAGCTGTGTAATGCAAAAATTAATCTACCGTGCTACACGGGACATAATTATCGGATAAAACATGACTGCCACTTTTGTAAGAACGATACAAAATTATGAATATGACAAAATATTGATGATGACATATGTCTATGCTGACATAAATACACGCTGATGAGGATGAGATAAAAAGTCGCTATGGAAGCGAGTCGATCCGTGCCATCATCTGGAGCTTTCAATGCTGAAATGAGCCCGGTAGATTCCACCACACTGGCTCACTCCTCCAACTGTAGGTAAGTTATGTGTTTTTTTTATCTTCGTGAAATTTTTATGTAATTTTTGCATAATAAGGTGAAAATGAATCGCAAGACGATTAAATTACATTGAGTTAAAATTAAAACTTTGCACTCCATACAAAAACTACCAGTCGGACCAGATTTAAATTAACTATTCGTTGGGGGCAATTTACGGGTTCCTCTATTAAGATTCCACTCAAGTCAGTCTCATATTTTAGGTACGCCTGCACGGCGTGATCCGCTGTAAATTATGCAGTAATAAGTGCAGCTCTGCTCCTGAATTTCGCTAGCTGAAGATGTTCTATTAGTCTGTATACTGGTGTCAGGTTCGTTTTTACAGCCCGAGGTCCATACGCAGATCGAGACCGTAATACGTGGCGTCGATATGAGTAGCGGCTGCTCAATAGGCGTGTTTGGGCTTCAAAGGAAGAAATAACTTTCTGAGTTCTCAATAACAAATCAAGTGCGTTACTATTTTATGCGGCTACGTCTGAACCAATTGAAGATACAGAAGGTTTAATTTGTGGGATCTTAAACCTCAGCATGAAGACATCTCAACGACTAGCTGTTACAAGACCTGAGAACAGATGAAGGTGTGACATACCGATGGGGAAATATGGGCGATTAATTCTCAAGAACATTTTTAAGTGACCTTATCTGTGCTGAAATTTTTTCTAATATTGCGATTGATTTACATCATTATTTTATTATTTATCAAGGGAAATTGTTAATTATTTTTTGATGCAACACTTGGAAGCATTTATGAAAGCAAGTACAACAATATTGGATGGTTACTGCATGCTGTAGATGATGGTTACTGCTTAAACTACTTAAACCCTACATTCCTCACATCACTCACGTGTGAGTAATTCTGTAAGCCACTCAAAAGCCAATTTTGCATTGCTTGTCAACTTTGTTTGAATAAATAAAGTTTCTTTCCTTCTTTTTTGCTTGCTTTCTTTCTTTTTTTTCTTTCTAGCGACTTGGCGAAGACATCCGTCGCTCAGAACCCTCATGACTGCTGCTTGACAGAGCTGTGAAGTACATCCTGCCTCAGGACTCGAGTGTGACATGAGCTCCTGCTAGACATGGCTGCGATCACCATGTGTGTCACGTTCTCAGCTGAGTGCTGCGAATCTTGTTCTCTTCTCCAGCTCAACTAAAAATTCGATCTTGCTCCATTGCGGCCCCAGTGTTACGGGTTGATTACCTCCACGCTGTCAGCATCCTGATGGTGGTCAGTTCGTGAGGTTGTCCGCTCCAGCCTGGTAGGTTAAATTAATTACTTCTGCTCCCACCGTTCCTAAACTTTCAAACTTTAAGACACGGCTGTTATACTCTCTCACTGAAATGACTTTCGATATAAATGAAGAGCATTATTAAAGTGTGGTTTGTTTAAGAAAACGTAAAGGATTTCTGAAATTCACAAAAATTTCCATTGCCTTTACGATCGTGATGAGGAAAGTTTACATTCTCATTCATCAACAAATGCTATGAATTAGAAATTTTACTTTTATTTTATTCTTCGTTAGACTATTGTAAATTTGCTCGCACGTTTTCTTTTTTGATGTATAAAAATTTTCGTTTCTAAATAAGTCATAGCTGTTGATTTCAATCGAAGACTAACGAAAGTTACAGGGAATTCATTAGCATAACCACTTTCGTCAAAACACTTCATCGAAACTGAAAAAATTTTTAATTTCGTTTTAAAGTCTTCGTATCAAAATTGTTATTAGAATTGAACAACAGTATATATAGAATATTAAAAATTATTCAGTCATTATGAAGACATACTGTATGTGTATTAGCCCTATACGCTCTCTCAGAGGAATAAAATCGTTCGGTAGTGTGGTACCTCACAAAAATGATTAAAGTGTTTGCCGTAGCTTGGTGACTGCATCGGAGCAAACGGGATCCAGCTGCAAGGTCGGAAATAGAAAAGGTTATTGATTTTTTTGTAATTGTTCGTTATTAAAATTGTTTTTGTTCGCTATAATGTAAAAATTAATTAATATTGAATCTGATTTTTGTCAACTTTAAGCACATCAACTAGCTTATAAACGTGAGTATATTCAATTTATGCAAATGAGAAAGTACTACTATGCCAGACGTGTTGCTGCTCCACGCCCGCTTGACTTCTTGCATTGGAATAAACAAAACATTTCAAAAATGTGTTTATTTTATTTTAGCAGAATGAACTCTGGATTAAACATCACTAATTCAGTTAGAAAATAAAACCGGTCACCTATGGTGACAGGTCTTGTAACTCCACGGCTTCGTCCAACAAACCTGGGATCCGTCCCTCCGGCCATCCATTTGACCGTTTCAACCCTCTTACTGGCCCTCATCTAAATTCGGGCGCCCAACAGAATAATTTTTTCCTACGTTGTGTGTTGGTTGACCCAAAAATGCAGGTCACTATCAGAAAAGATCGCCTTGCTGTGTTTGTTAGTTTTGTACCCAGTGTACGTAGCACTGATTGGCCATCGAGAGAAAATATGCATCCCATCGGAAAAAAACAAGTGAAAAGTAAATCACAAAACGAAATACCGACTTCGGACAGCCAAGGCAAAGGATTAATGAGTGGAGATTCGTTCGTGGCGCTGCCTCTGCTACCTCAACTACTTATTTTTGGACAGTTTTGAGTGCCGCCACAGGGACACTTCGGTCTCAGCATAGTCCTCGCGCGGTGCGTGAGGCGCAGTGAGCCCAGAGGAAATTTAGAAAGCTATTGATGTATCCAGGACTCGCAGGCAGGGCTTAAATCAACGAACTGATGACAATATCAGAGCTGAGGTCGGGAGTGCAAATGGAGGTAGAAATTTGATCGAACGTCGTGTGCATCAGACCGTTGTGCGTGTGCAGCGCGCAGTCCCCAGCAAATACTAGTACGTGTGTGTGTGGGTGTGCGTGCGTGTGGGTGGGCGTGTGTGTAAGTGTGTGCAGCGCGCAGTCCACAGCGTGGTGTGGACACTCACCACGCTTTCCACTTTCATTTGCCCAGCAAAGTGAGGCCAGAGCCCGCACTGCACACCAAGCGGTGACCGCTTATTGTCTGTCCTTCCGTCTGTCACTCCACCCGTTCGTCTGCCCGTATGTCATTCCATCGTTATGTCCACTCATCTGTCCGCCCGTCCGGTTTGTCAATCTGCCCCTAGGTGTTTCTGTCCAATCGTTGGTTCACGCGTCCACCCGTACACCGGTCAGCTCCCAACTCCCGGCCTGGGCTAGCGCTGCTCCAGCGAGGGGGGCAAGCGTCCGCGTCTTGTCACGCTCATCAGGCCGCGCTGCAACGAGCGTCAGCCAGGTGCCTCCAAAACGTCCCACTGAAATGTGCTTACTTCGAGCAGCTACGGACGCCAGGGGAGCGTGTGCCGGGAGTGGCGTCACACCGGGCCTTCTTTGTCGAATGAAATCGCTGCTGAATTTTCAGTTTGCTAGCACGCTGGAAAGCTATTCAATGAAAAGGAGAAATTTCACTAATATTTCTGTTCCACTGATAGTACGAAGAAATATTCACGATTAACGGAAATTGTTGCTGATTCTAACATTCTACACCTATTAAAAAAAATTTCAACTTTGCAAAATAAAGACGAACATTGCCTTTTTTCGTTCAGTTTCTCCTCATCAAAGAGTAGATTTCAGTGAAATTATTTGTCGATTTTCACCCACAGTCGTCCGTTGCATAGAGATGCATCAACTAGAGCAAGCATCAAATAGCAAGAATATTTGTGTCATAAAACCAAACAGAGTGAATTATAAATGACAAATAAGACGATAGACCGGGCTGTTTACTGGACCAGGTGCACCTCTGAATGCGGGCAACCACGTCATGCTTTCAGTTGACTTAGCAACATGGCTACAGCCCACCAGCTCGCTTTAAATGAATGCCAACTCAAATAAATGGGACTTGAGGGACATTTTATGAGACAAGAATAAGTTTTCTTAAATGGTGATGTATTTTATAAGACATTACTGAATAATCTGTGCGATTTATGGTATCGTGGTGCGCTGAAAAAAACCATTGTACTTGAACGTAGTTCAAAATTTTTTCAAATTATTCCGACAGTTTTGAAACTCTATTGCCCCATTGTCCAGCTACAGGACCGTGTGTCGACAGTACGGCCCCGCACTGGACAGTACGGCCCAGCACTGGACAGTACGGCCCAGC